>PVKM010000373.1:75000-112371 GCA_004027735.1 Carollia perspicillata
GTCACTGAAAACTGAGGTTCGAAAGAAATTCTGTTCCACTTTGGAATGATTAGTAAGATCTATTTCTTTGGGGAATATATGTAAAGAGAGAACAAAATTTAATGTCAAAACCCACGAAAACAGAAAACTTTGGGAGAGAACACCCTCTAGGCTTAGACATCCTTGAGAGTGACTGCATTCTACATATGCATTTCTATCTCCCTTTTAAAATTCCTGGTACCTCATTTCATCCTGTGCTGCCCATAGGCATCTGTTCCCCTCTAATTATTTGCCATTTAGAAAAACTCTGCTTAAATTCCTTGTGCATCTGTCCCTTGCTTAGTGTATATTTGTGATGTTTAAACATGGTGCTTTATATTAGAGCAGCCTTGCATATAGGTACAAAAACCTCCCCACCCCAGAAAAATGGTTCAACATCCTCTCCCCCAAAATGTATATACAAAGTCAATTCAATATTACCAGGATGTAAGTATGCACTACTGTAGACATCACATACATACCGACACATACACACACACATACCCTCAGAGACTTAGTAGCTACTGGTAAACAAATCTTCCAGTGTATCTTCCAACCAATGCCTTCCCAGTATAAATACCAGTTTATAACAGGATGTTATAAAGGATGTTAAGAAATAACATCCTTTCCAAAATAAATACTTTTTCTTTTAAACAGCTAGGGTCTTACAGCCCCTGAATTATATTTTGCTAGTCTATGAAATGGAATGATTGTTATGCATAGAAATATACTTATTTTAAAGATATCCTCTAGAGAATACAATGAACAAGAAAATGGAAAAATGAGACATAGTTTGGTAACATCAAAAACTCAAAAATCAAACAGGCTTCCTTACTCCCTACATCTCTTCCCCATCCTCCCTTCTCTTCACCCATTCCTTCATCCTCCCATCCTTCTTTTTCCTCCTCCTCCCTTTACTCTCTCACTCTTAAAGAGGCACTTTACAAGAGGAAAACACTGGACTACAAGCACACAATCTGGGCTTTTAAATTTAGTTTTGCTAATAACTAGTCAAGTGCCTATTTCTTCATCTATATTGGCATAAATGATGGCTAAGTTGAGGAATAATTACTATTACTATTAATGTTGATAGAAGTAGTGACAAGAGTAGTAGTAAATGCCCTGGCTGGTGTGGATCAGTGCAATGAGTGCCGACCTGCAAACCAAAGGGTCTCTGGTTCGATTCCCAGTAGGGCACATACCAGGGTTATGAGCCAGGTCCCCAGTAGGGGGTGCTCAAGAGGCAACCACACACTGATGTTTCCCTCTTTTTCTCCCTCCCTTCCCCTTGCTAAAACTCAACAAAATCTTTAAAAAATAGTAGTAATAATAATAATAATAATAGTAATCATTTACTGTGCCAAACACTTTGCAGGGCAGTGGGGTAATTAACAGCATGGATTTTAGAGTTGAAGTGCCTGGGTTTAACCCCAGATCCTCCCCTAAGGAAGTGATGACCTAGCAACATACAGAATTACTAGCTTGCAGCCTCCATTTTCTCACCAATAAAATAGGACTAGCAATAACATCTATATGATGTGTGCTTGTTTTTAGGAATAAATAAGCTAAGACCTTAAAGGTACTCAGAATATGCATGTACTTATTCTTTCATCTGTCTTCACCACAATGTAACTTCCATGTACAAAGGGAACATCTTTTGTTCACCACTGCACTCACATAGCCTAAAACAGTGCCTGGCACATGGTATGGAGTTGGTAAATCAGCAACTGTTTAGTGACTAAACGGTGGATGGATAGACAGACATGCCTTGTTTTGTCAGTACCAATGATTTGAAGACTGAACATTAAACACTTAGTAGGTATAATTTATATGGCACTTTGCATGACCTCTGTTTTCACAAAACTAATAATTTATTATGGGAGTGAAACTAAGTCCAAACAACTGCTGTTATTAAACACAGAGAAAAAAAAATCCTACCTGAAATATATAAGATAAAAACTTGGCCAGGTCAGAGGAGAGATAACCTAGTTCTGGGGGATGAGGAGTGTGGGGTCTTCCTAGCCCATGACCCCTCCATGCAAACTCTTGGGAAAACTTGTCAACCATGATGACTAAGGTGTTAAAGGCAATATACAATGCTCAGTTCTCATCTCCCGTGGCAATCAAAAAGACACCCTTATTCCTTTTTAAAAGTTTCCTTGATGCCATTACACTTCTTTTTCTCCCATTCCCTTTCATTCTCACCTTCAGAGACCTTCAGATGTTGAGAGCCTTCAACTGCCTGGCCCTGGGTCCACTAGTTACTGGAGTCTCCATACCCAATCTCATACCTTCAGCTGGCATCTAAATGCTGAAGACCCCCTCGAGTGCAGACCTGTTGCTCAGATGTCTCTTACTACAGCTGCCTACTCGGTATCTTCACTGCAGTGGTTTAAAAAGTACCTCAAACTTAACACCAAACTCAGGATCTTTTCCTTTTGCACTTGGACATTTACTGATGATCCCTGGACTTTTACAGAAATTGAAGAAGAAATGAAATTAGATTGAGAAGAATCATCTCTTTCCAGCTCCTGTGCTAGATGTATATATCTCATTTAATCTTCATTACAATGCTCTGAGGTAGGGAGCATTATCTTCATTTTTAAGATGAGAATAATAAGACTCAGAGATGCTGTCTCCATTTTTATTACAGACCATGTATTTCAGGCTAGAAGTCAAAATTAAGAAGATGAATGTTTGTTAACAGGAAATGTTTGCTGTCTGAGCCTTATATGCTAGAAGGGCTTGTTACACTGTGAACCTTCTGATTTGTAATGGCGAGTTCTACCCAGGGGAAGAGGGAAAGTACAGAGCAACAGCTTAAGCAGATAAAAATAGACAATAAAAGGTAGGAAAACTTATATAAGAGAAATATAAATGGGGGAAAAGTTAAAATGCAATTAAATAAGAAATGTAAAACACTGATTAAAGAAATCCTGTAAATAAAAAGCTACAATGATGGGCAATGTTTTAAATCAATAAATATATCCATAGAAAAAATAAGAAAACAAGAATCACAAAAGGCTCTCAGAAAGCACATAACTGAAATGAGCTTAGCATGGGTGTCCAAAGCGAACCATCACTTGGTGGCTGAATCTCTCTGACCCAGGCCAGGGCCACACCCAGTAACACCAGGACCATGCATTTCACAGGGTCTTCTCCTCCATCTTCCCTTTGGATGGAGAGTCCCTACAGAAGCCGCAAGTCCTGACATTTTTTTTGCACAACATGAATAACTAGACTTCATAGCTGGGCTAAGTATGTACCCCTTCTTGGTAATAGGTGACATATCATGTCATCATGTTGCTCTCACTGAAGAAGAAAATTTGATCTCTTCCGCGAGAATTCTTGAAAATCCCATTTATCTGACTGGCTCATCAGTGATTTAGCCCCCCTTCCCAAAACCTGCAGGTTCCACTGTTTCTTGACATGATCTATCATAGGCTATTAAAGCTTGGCCTGCTCAACTGCTCACAGGCAGGTGATGGCTGCCTCTCTGCTTGGAGCGAAGACCCCTGTGATTGGAATTCTTCTCTCTGCACTTGGCTTGCTGGAGTGTCCCAGACAGAGGAAATCAGACATACTGACCTTGAATGTTACTATATTATTTATATAATATTAATATTAGAACATCCATCGTCCTGTATCCCCAGTTTTAGACCTTTGATCTCTCCAGCTGTCGAGGAAAAATAGTTTTCTGGCAGAGAGTAAAGTGGATCAAACACTTATCTCCATCAATCTCAGACAGATCCTGTTGCATTTTCTGGCTCACTAGAGAAAATTTCTCTCTTCCAGCACTTGCCATGCCAAACTGATCATGATTTGTTGTAGGTTAGGATCGTGGGTATGTAGAGGAGGCGGAATGGTTAGGAAGGCAGTTCATCTTCTGGCTTTACCCAGGGACAGCAACCCCTGGCAAAGGGCGTAATTGCTAAGTTTTCCAACAGCAACCTGGGAAAGGCAGATTCTTAGAGCAAAAAACGGTTTGGGCTCGCAAATCAGAAATGCCACTTGCTGGCTATGTAAATCTCCAGGACAGAGTCTCACTGAAGATAAAGGAGTTGTCCGCACACAACTGCTAAGCAATTAAGCTAGAAGCCAAATCCCACTCTAACACCAAACTCCAAGCTCTTCCCAGGCCTATACTTACAAGGATAAAATAGGAAAGCAGCTAATGAAAGAAAAGAGTAGTGAGAGGAACAGAAAGAGTTCATTGACATTGTGGATGTTGAGGGAGGTGGATTTCAAAAGACAAAAATACTAGCCTAGGAGAAAACAAGGAATGTGAAGCTGTGCTGCCTTAGAAGATGGCAAACTACCTTCGAGTGCCTGTAATCTCGGGAAAGCTCTTGACTACACCCTACTGAGGTGCTGGTTTGTAGGCCTGAAATGTGTCCCAATTTCAACACGACCCCAAGAGACATGAAGTAAGAGATGAATGAACACGTGCTTTGACAATCAGCGCCGGAGTCGAAGATCCATTCTCACATTTATGCGTACAGAGAAAGGAACCAGGGGACAAAGGGATAATGAAAGAGAACAGAAAGGGAATGGTTTTGGAAGAAAGACCCCAGGGCAAGGGGCACAATAAGCTGGAAGATGCAAATGTTGAGAGCTGTCAAGGGGATGAAGCGGGGGTACATTTTTTCTACACGTGAGAAGGAGCCGGCTGGAGGTTGGTGGTTTTTTCCCAGATCAACTGCCTCAAATCGAGTAACACACTTGAGAAGTCTGACATCTTTCCTAAAACCCTAGGACCCTGCTTCACTGTGTTGCCACTTTCTTTTCCCCTCTGAGGACCACTGAACACAATTACAGCAGAGAACTTGGACTGGACGGTGAAGATCTGGAGCAGAAAGACAGCCAGTGGTGGCTGACGACAAGAGAAAGAACGAGTTAGACTCTAGTCATCTCTACCACCATCTAAAAAGAAGCAAAGTTAGACTGGAGATACCAAGATGGTCTCCCAAGATCCAATGCTCCTTGGACTTTAGTACATCCTAATGTGACACCGATAGATCTTCAAAACTGCTCATGGACCACAGGGTAACCAAAGTCAAAGGATCTTCCAAAGGTACAGTAGCTAGAACACAGGTGGCAAACACAGGGCCCGCAGGCCGAATCCGGCCCTCCACCTTGTTCTATGCGGCCCTGCACCCTTGTTCTACCCGGCAGCAGTGCCGAGCTCTTGCTTAACTGTTAAGGAGCAGTTACATTTATACAGTCCTAAAACTACATTCGGCCCTTTGAAGGCAACCACGAAGCTGACGTAGCCCCCAGTGAAAATGAGTCTGACACCCCTGACTAGAGAAAAAGGAGGGCATGGCATACAGAAGGGGCGGGGGTGAAACAGCTTGGAAAGTCAATCCTTTGTGAAGGTCAACAGGAAAGTGAGGTCAGACATTTTGATTTCTGGCACTTAAAAATGATCATCTCATCAGTAACAGTGAACAAAACTTGTATTTATGTATTCTCTTGATCAGGTCAAGTAAGTGGCAGAGGGGAAGAAGAAACTGGGACCCACTGAAGACCTATCACATATCAAATCTCGGGCCAGATACTCAAGACTTTCAAAACATTGTGAAACAGGCCTTGTTATCTCCATCCTGCACACAGAAAAAAGCCGGCCAGATGTCTCAATGTTTGAGCCAGGATGCACGCCGTATCTGAGTGAGTACTGAAGCAGAGTCTCACGAAAAACACACAGAGAGAAAAACTAGACTAACAATCTTTCGGAGAAATCCAGTATTAAAAATATGTGCATCTCTCATTCTGCTTGAAATCTGTTTCTACATTGTTCCTAAGTGCTTTGATATTATTTTGCTTAAATTTGCCAAAGATGGTAATAAATAAAGATACTTGGGATAAACACTTTCCAGAATTTCACAGAGGAGGCTAATTCCAGCCCAGGAGGGCAATGGGCAACGGTTCCTCACCAGACGTGTGCCTTCCTGTGTAAAGGCCCTACGATCACCAGCCTCCCTTCTTCCTTAATAAAAAATGATGACGATGGTATTTTTCCCTTGACTTTCGTGACCCTTAACCTTTTGTCTTGTAAGGTCTTTTTCTTTAGAATTGCAGCTTCTCAGGGTGCTAAAATGTAAAAAAATAAAATAAAGTCAAACAGTCCAGCAGTCGTAGTGTGGTTCCTGCACCCTCACTTTTTGGTTGCATACAGCCTTCTCCCTCACATTTACGTCCAACAGCCTTTCCTGTCCAATCTCCCTGCACTGTCAGGGGAGCAGTGTCAAGTCTGCTGGCTTAGGCCACACGCTTCGGGGTCTGACAGGGCTGTGTGCCGGTCCCACACATACCACTAACCCATAAGCGTTCCCTGCGTCCAAACTCTTCCAACCTCTCTGTCCCCCCAGTTTGCTTATTCATAAAATGAGAAAGAAATATTCCCCATGGATTGCAATAAAATAAAATATGCAAATTATAGCACAATGGCGGGCACACAGTAAGAGCAAATCACTAGTCGCTGGTGTTACCGTATTAGGATACTGATCAACATTTATGGACATTAGCAAAAAGCATTATGGATGCTTTTAGACAAAGGTCCCTGCCATTATTTACAATTTAATACTGATGGAGCATGGATTTAATCTGCTCTGTGTGAACAAGTCAGCTTTATATTTGGATCACAGATATGAAGATTGGGCCTTAATCTGGGCTGTTTTGGAAACGCATGCCTTTGGTGACATGGGAAAAGAAAGAGAACAGCAAACCGTAAGATTGACTGTTTCTCCAAATATATCCAACTGTGTGTGCTTCTGATGACAGTAATGTCTGTGCAAGAAACCCCACACGTTTTCAACTGCACATATTTGTATTATGTTAAAAGGAAAAAATATATCACCTCGGTGGTTCCCAAGGCTTTTGCTTTGCTATTATATTTTAGTTCCAAACAAGCTTCCTTGCTTTACGGCCTCTTCCCTCTGCACCTCTCTCTCTGCTTGGGTCCCTTATGTGCCCAATCATCCACACGCATGACGCTGACAGGTCCATTTCCTTTTCAGCTGTTACCCTTGAGTAGTTTTCCAGTCCTTCATAGGCTAACATTTACAGGCATAATTCCTACCCACTTGCAACTTTTATTCTAAAGGAAATAAAACAAATCAGGCTAACATGGCTGGAGTAAAATAAGTTTTCAAATACCTCACACACATCGAATATTTGCATTCAATTGCTCTTACAATTGCAGGGCAAACTCAAACAAACCTTTCTTCATTCACTTTGCTCAGCTATATTCCTCCTTCCGCTTCTATACACTGACTTCTAGTATTCTCTTTGCTCCTTATTAATTCCACCAGAAAAGTATTCACCACACTAAAACTTACTTAATTACAATAATTAATTTTGAGTGACAAGCAAATGTCTAGTTTCCATCACTGCATAGAGTATTTGTTTGTTTGCACAGTAAAAAAAAAATCAAGCATTTTTTTTCTGTTTAGTGATATTGTCAAGATGCTACTAGGAAGAATTCGAGTTCTGGTGATGGGTTTTAAAAACAGGAATAACCCTCCTTACCAGTCATCTCTCAAGTGTGCTCATCTAACATTACAGATAAGCCCTCTGCTCTTAAGGTCCATCTGTGTAATGAATTAGAAATACTGATTGTAGTGGACTTCAGCCATTTCACTCCATGCAATATGCTTATTGCTTAGCCCAATGTTGGGCACAGAGCGAGTGATCAATAAATGTAAATTATAGGTAGCCATCAGACTGGAAATGGAAATGATTGCCAAGTTATTTTTATTAAATTGTCTTTGATTTGGCTCAATGACGTTGGCAAATGCTGACACTGGAACCATTTGGACTACACATGCTTCCGGCCTGTTTTCAAAACCACCAGCAACATGTTGATCAGCTGTGTCTCCCCACTTGAATAAAAGCTCCCCAAGGGCAAGCGTTCTTTCCTGCATTATTTCCTGATGTGTCCAAGATAACACAGCCAGTGCTGAGCACATAACTGCTGAATGAGTGACATGGTGAACATGGCTTATAAGACTCGGAACAGTTGGCTCTCGTGGCCTCCCTCTCTCCGTCTTCCAGCGCTCTGAAAGAAATGCCTAGCCCTTCCCCTCACTCTGCAGATGTACCTCCCGAGGTGCCAGAATCTCTTCCGTCTTGTTTCTACACCAGCTCCCTTTGCCCGACAATTTCCTCAGATAGTCAGGACTGAACTGAGACGTCAACTTCCCCCACTTTCTCTGGGCTGTGTTGTGTCCTTCCCTGCTAGGGCTACCATAGAGCCCTGTGTTTCTCTTGGCCTGTTTACTTCGTGTGTCTTCCTGATGATAGAAAGCCAACTCCAAATGCAACTGCATTGCCAGCACCAAGCCATGCCAAGTATTTGGCACAAAACTAATGTTCAATAAATATTTGATGAATGCAATTAATGAATGACTTAAAGACTGAACACGAACATATGAAAGAAGCACAAGAATCATGTTTCTATACCCAGAGAAACTAGTTCCAATCAGTACATATAATGCAAGTCAAATAAACTTACAAACAATATAAAATTCAATCAAGCAATGTGTTGTTAACCCTTCCTTAAGTTGTAGGTATTCTTGGCCTGTTGACAGTGGAAATAAAACTTCACCAATCAAGAGTCTATGGTTAGAAAAGAAATGCATGGTTAAAGAAATGCTTATTAATATCCTGGGAAATAATATCACAATTATTGACTTAAGCCCTTTATCCATTCAAATAGAAGAATTTTAACTCTCTCTGAAAGTTACATTTTCAACATGCCAAAAATTCTAAGTAAAGGAAGGTGTTAATAATTTCAATGGCAAAATGGAATGTACTATTACCCATTTTGTGCGAAGATAAGTAAATACCTAATTTCCATACATTTTCTTTAAATTCGGGTCACATATTACAAAACACATAGAAGCCCTTAACTGACTTTCTCCCTGCACTTTAATTTTATTCAGTTAAATAGACAGAATTCAACAGAAGCAAAAAAGTATCTACTACCATGGCAATGCGTCACCTGGAGCCTCACGTGAACAGCTATGGAACCACAATGATAAGCAGCCTGGGTTCAGCTCTGCATCCATAATGTGACCAAAACATTACATGTATGAAAAACCCAAATCAGACAAAAACAGCTCTATCACTCCAGAGGTGATAGGACATAACAAAATATCCTTAATTATCTACCTCACTAATGCAGATTACGGAAGAAAACTCATAAAATCAAGCTATGGCAACTTGGGGGTTATGTTCCTTTATTGAACAATTAGTCTTAAAAAATACTTCATTGTGGGCAATAGGTTGTACATGGCAGCCGAACTAATATTTCAAAGCCTAACAAGATCACCCAAGTACTTGATAAAAACATACCTGCCTACAATCAATTCGAGGCTAATTTCATAGCATTCCCTAATACATCTGCATAAGGCAGATTCCCTCTTTAATATCATTTAATCTTAGCTGTATATTATCAAAAATAATAAATGTTCTTTTTAAAATATTTATAGCGCAATTTTTCTTTAATTTGGCTTGTTTTTCCTCTAAATTAGTAAAAATACATTAACAATTTTCCTGCAATACAAAAAACATCATTCCCACTGTGTATACATAATGTTTAACTGTGAATCTACAACAACACATATCTGTCACTCACATCACTATTACAGAGACAAACCTTTGGGGTCATTAGATTAAGGCTTGAAGACTTGAAGGACAAATAAAAAATACAGATCATTTCAGACCTTTCTGGAAGTATGCACAATTTTAATGCATTAAAATTATTCATGTTCTTTGACCTAAAAAATGTATTGATTTATAGCATAAAAATATCTTGATGGTAAGTAGTTAGGTGATGACTCACTTTTACTGAGTGAGGATGACATAGAAAGATTTAAAAATAAGCACTCAGATCAAGAAACATGAAGTCTGAAAACTAGAATGACAGTTCTTTGAAGCGATGTGTAGGTCAGAGATTCTCAAACCTGGCAGGACATCAGCGTCACCAAATGCACATTTACATCTGATGCTTGGAAGCCAGCCCAGACCTCCATACACAGCATGTCTGTAAGTGGAGCCCAGGCATCTGTATTACATGAATGGCCCAGAGGTAACTCAGAGTTACAGCAAGAAAGAGTGAAGATCTACAAGATTTGTCATATTTACTTAACGGGTTCAGGGACCACGGGCTGACAGCTGAAGAATGTTACTCATCAGATATACTTTTTTATCAGATATACAAGGGCATTAGGAAATAGTGGGATAAAATGATCCTTAAAGTAAATATAGGCCAAGATGGAACAAAGCTTCTTTCTGGCATTCTCAGCCTGGCTCTTGTTGCAATGGCACTAGCAGGTGGGGTTGGCATTGCTGTTTGTACTTGTCCAATTCACATTAGTCTCCCTCCAGAAGATGGGAAGCTCGCTCAAGTCTGACAGTCCCCAAACCAATGAGCTATTCCCAGTGCAACCACCAATCAAATTGAAACTGGCTCTATACAAAAGATGAAAAAATGACCGAAGAAAGAGTGATGCAGCTTAGTTGATCCTTCTTTTCAGAAGGACTTCAGTAAACCAGCTTTCAGAGATGCTTAAACACAGAACAATTACACAAGAGCTCACAGAGGTCTGTTCCAACCAAAGGTCATCACCTAGAGTCCCGGTAAGAAAGATGGCTCTGGAGGTTAATTTTATTTAGAAGATCTCTGGCTGTGGGAAAAAGGTACTGTAGGACAAAACTAGTGGCTGACAGTGTCTTTGTCCCTCCCGTGCATGTCGCTGAAACAGCCCTCATATTCCAGTCTTAGGTGGCAGCTAAAACACGATCAGAAGATGGAAAGAACTGACCACAGCAAAGCCCTCCTCACAATAGTGTTCGCATTAATGAGTGTCTGAAAGTAATCTTTGAATGCAAAGGGAAGAAAGATGAATTCTAGGAAGAGGACTGGGAAGGTCTTTTTAGTAAGGGAGGTGTACTGGGCCCTCAAGTTCACGGAGGCAGAGAGCGGGAAATCGGGCAGTCCAAAGGGAGGAAATGGCTGCCAGCCTGCAATGGAGGAGTGTGCATGCACACAAGGTCCCCTGCAGGACGTGGAGCAAATGGAGAAAGGAGAATGCACACCAGAAAGTATAGCATCTCCCAGGCCCAAGGCAAGAGCTCTGTGAATCTCAAAATAGCAGTAGGAGGTCCAGGGTTCCTAAATTCATTCAATGGCAGCTCATAGGGAACAACAAGCCAGAAGCCTGGTTTGGAGCCCTGGGGAGACCAGTGAGTCTTCGCAGAGAAAGCCACATGTGAGGGCTAGAAAAAGGAAGTAGGCACCCGCACTGAGCACAGCCCAGCAAACAGCGCCTGCAAAAAGAGGTGGCCACCCTTCTCCAGACACTTTCCAGCAAGAAGCCGGTCAAAAATATGGCCAGAAATGATAACAAAATTGATCAGTGGCTTTTTCTTTACTTGGTATGAGGTAGTGTTGTTTATAGGATAAGAGAAAAGGAACTTCAAATACCATACGGGCACGTCTTTTCCAGTGCCGTGGTTCAGGACCTAGCACATGGTCTGACACTAAGAAATTTCCAAAAAACACTGGCTAAATCAGCAACTCACTGACTATCCTGGAAAAAAATAACAAAACTTAAAAAACACTTAACAATTATCTAATAAACATCAAACACAAGGCACAGTGGGGTGACTTTTAGACTGGGAACATGGGGGACCAAAAATGTGCTTTGGTTATTTCAAAGGCCACTAAAGATAATCTTTTAAGTATACCAGCTCATTCCGTTTAGAGGTAAATTTCAAAGATCATAGTGTAATGAATTAACTAGATAAAACAAAGCCACAAAACTATTTTCAACCATTCTAAAAAACACAGTTGTTTTTCTCCTCCTTCCCAGCTTCTTCATTCTTCTTACTTTTTCAAGACTTTTGGGTGACAACTGCTAAAATTTTAGGGTTTTATAAATTTGCCTTCTCACCCGTGCTCACCTGTTTTGGCATGATTCTGATTTATTGTATATTTCTTCGCTCTCCCTTGGGAAATTCATGCTTGTCTCTGGCATCTGTCTCCCACCCTCTTTTGTGAACACTGAGGTGAAAAATTCATTTATTTCACCACTGTCTTCACTGCCTGTCCATAAATTACCCTTTCCATGTCTTCAGGGCTTAACAAACCACTTTTCGGATCTCCTGGTCTTCAGGTGCTTTCAGAGATCACTCATGATTATTTACCATCATCTCACAGGTGGTCTTTCTTCCTTTTTCCACTCTTAATTTTGGGATGCTTTTAATATTTTTGACATTTTAATGTCCTCCTCTACAACACTCAATGTCAACTGTTCTCTTTCTTAATAAATAATTGCTTGTGTTTATCAGTTCCCAATCCTGTTCTCCTGATAGTTAGAATATCCTGATAGTGTGTTTATTCTTACAAAGCTTCACCTTTGGGTATCTGCTTATTGAATCTGTCCCTAAATATGCATGCCCTACCCACTCCAGGTGCTTTTTCTTTCACTACTTACCCACTTTGTTCTCACTCAGCTTTACAGGGCCTAAGTTCAAGGCTGACTTTTAAATTTTGCTTCTAGGGGCAGAAAGGCTGCAGTTCTGCCTACAGGCATTCTGCATTTTTCAGTGTTTACATTAATGGCCCAGATAATATTTCCTATGTTTAAAAGCATCATTTGATGACCAAATCCACTGCAACAACCCATTAGACCCCAACTCCTACATGTGTTGCAAATTTGCATAACCAAATCAAGCCTCCCTACTCCTTCTTTTCCTCTTCTAGTTCGACCACAGATTTGCTAAGCCGTCTAGCTGGGTTGTCATCACGCTCCTAAAATACCCTCCAATTCTATACTTCCAATCATATCCTTTGTTTCACATAAAACTTAATCAAGAGTAGTTTTATGTAAGTTTCCTTGTACATAATGATAAATAGCTTAAGCTACATTCAGTACATTCCCAACCACTATTTTTCTTTCTGTATCAAGCACAGATAAATCACATTTTATCTGTGCCATTATCTTCCCATTATATCCATATTCCAGTGGTCCTTCCGACCTGATAGACAGAATTCAACTCTTTTTCCACTGCAATCTGTGCACCCTTTAATCACTAGCCAGTGTTAGCTTGCACCTATAATTTCCAGTAAGATATACTTCTTCTAAACTAAAAAAAAATTAACGAATACTAAGAAGTGCCCTAATTTTCTAACCAGTGTTTACCATGCCCAGGTATTGCATGTGGTATATGTGTTAGAATTTCTCAAATATAAACTATACAAAACAGAACAGCTTGAGCTATCTGGTAGACACCAGCTGATAAATATGATAAAAGTCCAAAATAGAAGGATGTTGCCTCTCCAATGTGGGACAGACTAAGCGAGCTCCATAATAACCGTGAGTAATGTAGCCTCCAACCAGTAGACACTGCTCTGCAGTGCACAGCGTAGTGTGAGTTTATGTGCAGCCCCTTTATTTAAAAAAAAAAAATTATCATACCCATTTCAAATAAGTGGGAGTTTGCCCAAATAGAAAGTGACTTTCCTAGGATCACTAAGATTCATGGTGATCTGGTCTAATTGGTAATGCTTTTAAGCACCACATTTAACTGGATTTTCTTACAGCACTAAATGTTTCTCCACTGACACAACTTAGCAGGCAATGTATTTATAAAACTATAATAGCCTGAAAAGAATTAACAATGAACAATGCACAAAACAGTCAATTACAGGCTTAAACTTTAAACAAGCACTTACAATGAAGATTAAAAAAAAACTATCTTGGCTATTGGGTCATTTTCCGGGCTACTAACTGCTAAACCATGTGCGGAACACGCTTCCAATTTAACTACCCACATTTTCTGAAAAAGCAGATCGCTTTGCTCTGCAGGCAGAATCGAGTTGCTCTCCGATTTGATTTTTAAAACAAAGCAGTTCTACAGAAAACCAATAAGCTGTTTGCTACGGGTGATCTGAAAAAGAAAAAAAGGGGAAGTAGGTTTTATTTTGAAGACCTTCATTCGTCTGTCTATGAAACTGAAAGATACAACCTTACTTTGGTTTAGAAAGGGCAGTAGTTGAATAAATGCTACACCCCCATCAGTTTCTGAGGAGCAGCAGCTATCGGTCCAGACCCCTTTGAGACTCAGCAGAGGCAGTGGGTGCCAATGCAATCCACATGGAGAAAGTCACGAGGGTTTTTAAAACCTACAGAGAAAAGTGGAATGTTCCCTGTTTAATAAAGCACCTCTCAGGCCTTACAAATAACCAGGTACAGTGAAATCTGAATATTTCACTTTCAGAAGGGCTGTCTTTCCTGATGGCACTGGACCAAAATCTATACATAAAGAAATAGCTAGAACAGAAGCCAGGTGCACGGAGGGACATTTGCGGCCTGCGTCTACAGAAGATCTCCACACTGGTGTGAGGAACCATTATGGGATGGCTTTTGTAATGTACCATTCATACTTTTGTGGCTATGACCAAACAGAGGAAGTCAAAGTTTGGTCCAGAAAGAAGTCTATAGCTGCAAACTGTGTGCTAATGATATCCCTGATGACTTGTCACCATTGTGACATGTATTATGAAAACAAGTCAGTTCGACCTAACCTTGGCTTGGTCAACCTCAACCTTGTATGAGGTCCCATTGCTTAGTTATATAGCAGGTCACTGGACGCTCATCCATTCTCTTTCTTTGAGTAGGTCTAGTTATCAGTGATGGCCTACAGTGGGATCTCATTCTTAAAACCTCTTGGGAGCTCACACATGACTTTCCAAGAATCTTATTTCATCACAAGAACTGTGTTCCTGAAAAGCTGTCATGATTCTAATCTTCACAGACTAAATCCAAAGGTATCCTTTGGCAAACCCTCTGTAAAGAAAATAATTACCACTCAATGTATCTTTAGCATTAACCCAAACTTTCATATAACTATCATCACCTATAACTTAATATCTGATTTGCCTTGTAATGTTCTGTCTTAAAACTAGGTGTGGGACCTTTCTCCAGGTAATTTTAAGACTTTTGTTGTTGTTGTTTCTTGTTTGTTTTTAGTTCTTTTCTTGTAAGGTCCAACAAAGTAGGCAGTTAATAACTACCAATCAATAGCAATTTTATTCATCATAGTATCCTATTTATTGCCTGATAAATTTGGCTACTCAATCACACAACTCTAAACCAAGAATCACATTTGCTTCTCCATTCGTCACAGAAGAACCATTTGTCTTAAGGTTTTCTTCCTCCGGGAGCAGAACACTAACAATAAAGGGAAGGGTTCACTATAGTAGAAACGGCCCCATTAACTGCCCACCCCCACTGAGAGAAGTAAGAGTGAACTGGACTGGGTGGTCATGGGGATCTAGGCACACATCCCTGCCGTACATGCGCGTTAACTCATTTATTTTAGCCAGCCATCCTATTTAGAATTATCAATACATAGGTGAAGAAAATAGGTGGAAAAGTTAGAGTTAGCATTTAAACACAAGAGTGTCCACCACTAAGCATCACACTACCCTGCCTCCAATATTGACAGAGGGAAGGGGTAGATCCAGGGCACATTTGCAGGCCAAATCCAATGAGAAGGAATCTAGGAAGTATAAAATAAATTCCCATTATACACAAGGACATAGAAGGTCTGTTATTACTGTTACTACTAAAGACAATGACTTGAGTGGACTGCAAGCTCAACTTTTAGTCAATGCGAAAACAGGGGCATGTAAACGGCATCTTAGGCTGCATTGATACTATGCATCAAGCAAACCCACTAGTGACTAATCTAGATCTGGAACACTGAGGCAAGTCCTGGATTCACCACTTGGAGAGGAACAGAGACTAACTAGGACACTTGGAAAGGACAGCAACCAGGAACAGGAGGTGTGGTAGAACAGTATCCTATGATAGTTAAATATTTTCCAATGACACTTTTGCAGGAACTGAGGATTATCATCCTGGAAAAAGCGTGGGAAGAGAGACAATACACAATCCTCTGTAGCTTCAGAGGGAAAGAACTAGGGTCCCAGGCTGACAGCTACAGAATTGAGAACTTTATGGAAGTCTGAGCGGTCACAATGCAGGGAACTGCCTTGTCCGTAGTGGCTCCTCTAGCGCAGAGAATGCCCAAGCAGGGGAACGAGTGCCTGTCGGGGACCCATCACTCACACATTAGTCACAGTGTCATCTTCGCTCCAACAACTTTGCTAGGCCCTCATCTAGAAGGATTCCTACACTGGAAGGAAAGCTGAGGTAAGTCAGAAAGACTGCTAGAAGAGCTCTAAGTTCCACTCCACTTCCAGGGAGCTAGGATGTCTTCCCAACATGGTGGGTAAATGTGTGCTCTGAAAAAAGAGTTTCATTCTAACCTGCCCTGGTGAAGGAAAGGAAGGAAGAAGGAAGGAGAGAAGGAGGGAGAAGGGAGGGAGGGGCTGAGGGAAGGAAGGAAGAAGATAAAAGGAAAGAAAGAACTTACAAATAGCATATTAGGGATGACAGACTAATTATAACATTGAAAACAATTATGTGATCAAATCAAGAATTATTCAGTTTTCTTTAAAATGAAAAATTTGTGGGGGGGGGTGGATAAGACAGAGGCTTTTCCTTCAATGTGACATCTTTAGAGAGCAAAGATAATTAAACAGAAAATAAGTTCATTTTTCTCTCTTGTTGGTTTCCATTCTCATGTCCCCAACTACCGAATACGGAATGTTGTGTGCCAAGTCTGCAGCCCAGAGCCACGAATCAATCCACCTATAGACATCTCAAAACCTCATCATGTCCAAAACTGAATTTACCATCTTAATCCTCCATAACCTTACTGCTCCTCCCATATTACGTATCTTAATAAATGGCACCATCATCCACCAGGTGGCTCAAGCCAGACACCAAGAAGCCAAGGACGACCCCCTCCCCCATCCATAAGTTATCAAATTTATCCATTTCCTTCAGTGTAATTTCACTCAAATCTATGTCCTCGTCTCTGACTCAGTCCAATTTCTCATCATTCCCTCTTGTAATTGCTTTAATCACCTCCTGAGTAATCTCCTTGCTTCTCATGTTGCCTCCTATTCCCACTTTGCTGACTGACTGTTTTAAGGCATAAATCAGATCATGTTATTCCACTATTTTAAAAATCCTTGAGTAGTTCACCACATGTTTCAGTAAAAATCCAACTGCCTCCCATTACCATAGAAGAAAGATCCTTACTTTTTCAGAGGCTGGGATTCTAATCCAGCTTCCCCTGGCATCCCTTCTTCTATGGATCTGTATGTCAGCCTTATGAAGCTACTTCAGTTTCCGACTTCCTGTAATATTGTCTAGCTCTCTCAACTGGGAATTTTCTTTTTCCCAAAATAGTTCTAACTCACCCTTTAAGGCTCAGCTCATTCATTATCACTTATAACAAAATTCATGTTGATTTATCCAATGAGCATTCCCAAGCCCCTGCTCTCTTGCCTGCCTCTTGAGTCACAGGGCCAGCTAATGCTGTAAAAGTTCATTTTCTCAGCTTCCCTTGCAGCTATGAGTAGACTTCTGTTAGAGATTTGGCCAATCCATTGTTAGCTCAAGATCATGGAAACTTTATTTTTGTCTTTTCCCAATGGAATGGGATAAATGTAGGTATGGGTGTAGCTCTATCTTTTTCCTCTCCTGCGTCCTATCATGAACTCTGACATGGTGTTGGGGTATCAGCAAACATCTTGCAAGAAATTCAAGATGAGAGAAAACGCTAAAGAATGAAAACCAGCACACTGAGGAGGACATAAAAGTAGTATGGCAACACTAATGTGCTGAATTCACACAGGCAACCTGCTACCTCCAGATATTCCTTTAAAGTAAGGGGGAAAACTATTTTAATTTGACTAACCTACTATTATCAGGTATTTTATTAGCTGCAGCTGAACACTTGCTTAACTGAGATTGCACCTCCAGGAATTCTTTCCATATTCTCTACAAGTGAAGCAGTGCAAGGTTGTTAGGGTTTTGAGTTCAGCAGATGGAGGTTCGAATCTGGGCTCTGCTACATAACACCAAAACATTTCAACCATCATTGTGAGATAGCCCAGGCATATAATCCAACAGCTTCCTGTGTAGTGATTGCCATATTTTTTCGGACTATAAGACGCACCCCCACCCCCAAATTTGGGAGGAATAATGGTTGTTAGTGCTGATGTTGAGTTCTGTTTACATTTACATTGGTGAAACATTATGTTATTTATGTTATCAATTATTTTACCACATTTTTTGCTTCAAAAATTTTCCCCTATTTTTCTCTTTCAAAACCTAGGTGTGTCTTATGGTCCGAGAAATGTGTTATTTCCCTAATGCCCAGATATATAACTATCTCATACCAATCCAATTCCTTCCATAGACTATGGGCCACGCCGAAGGCAAGAAAAGGAGCACACCACTACCTGGCGCCTAATACGGAGCCTGTGTGACCCAGGCTTTCCTCCAGTATTTTGTTGGATGGATGAATGAATGAACCAAAGACCAATTTGAGTGTGGAAGTTTATCATTTGGTTGGCTCCCAGTACAAATAAAATTCATATGGATGGTTTAAAAAACTACATATACTGAGGACCAAAGGACTGCAGACGTGCTGATAACACATTCATTTTATTTATCAAGAAGCCAATCAAACGTTTAAAGCAGTGCTCTGCTTTCTCAACTGTGTACTTTGCCCTTCCCTCGCTGCCCTAAGGGTGCGCTTCCTCTCTGTTTGAAACACAAGGCAGCTAGGACGCTAGGACACAAGGTGTGACAACTACTCACAATGCAACCAAGCCAAAATGTGGACTGAGGGGCTCTATCCTCCCTTCTCTACCCCCTTCAATTGACCCTCTAGAAAGGCTCTCCCTCTGAATATTTACTCATAATGAAGTCATAAAATTAACAACCCCCATTGTTTTGGGGGGAGTTAATGTGGAGAGAGAGGTTCTTTGCCAAGTGAGCAGTCTCCAAATACTAGTATTCCCCCAAATACTTTTTCTAAGTAGTACTTTGTTGTCTACAGTCAAACCCATACAAAATAATACTGTATAGGAATGCTATTTAAATGTGGCCACTAAAATATGTTACCTAATCACAGTGACCACAGAACACAGCGTTTGCTGTATTATGAAGATTTTCAGACCTACTGGGAGCCCCTTCTCCTACAGGGAGGAATACTCCTTCCTTGTAACAAAGGTGAGCTGCTCTGATAAAACTTTTAACAGGTGCTGAAATTTATATATTACATCTTATAAACCTATGCTAATTATTAATTATCCACCTAAGTGTATACTACTTTACACATCCTGCCCCTTAACTAGAGCACTCAGAAAAGCCATTGTACTTTGTCAACAGACCATGTCCTGAACAGGTAAATGGCCTAGCAAATGCAAAGATTTCCCCATATGTACACTTGTCAGTGTTAATGCAAACCAACAACATTTCTACAACCACGTTCTACTTTGAGGAACACGGGTAACTAAGGAGGGCATCTAGGTATGGACTATGTCAGCAAGTTAGAGCTAATATATAAAGCTGATTTTGTGCTTGCAAGAAACATTACTGTTTAGCTACAACTGTAAGAATAGTGAGTTCTCGTTCTTATTTGGCTCTGTGAATATTTTAAAGAAGTCACATAGAGGCTTCTTTTTATGCTGGAGCAGGTGTGAACTCAATTCCACCCTTAAACTTGTATCAGCTCAGCTGAGAGAACAGTGGTAAATTTTTATTTCAGAACTAAACGTAACTCATGGGATGAGGGTAGAGGGCAAAATCTCACTATTAAAATGCCTTTAAAAGATGGTGAGCAAGACTACTTTCTTCTGCTTTATTTTCAATTTGGTGCTCAAACTATATACGCAGAACTTTTCAATGAATGGAAAATACAATTACAAGAGTATACATCTTTAGAACTGTTTTATTTTTGAAGTAACAAAAAATTTCAGATAGTACTTCCCCCAACCCCCAAGCCCCATCTCCATGAATCAGGTCAGTACCAAAAATAAGGAAACCGGCGTTAAAATGAAAAATAGCTTGTCCAAGATCACCGAAAGATTACTTAGCACCTTACTGTTCAGTAGGACTGTATCTTCCCATAGGTAGTTACTGTGACACCTACTGGGAGTTGTCCAGTGCTATTTAAGTGGTCTGCCAAAATATTTCTAGTATTTATGCTCACCACATCTCAATTTCCATATAATATTTATGAGATCATTGATAAATAAGGAAAAGGAAACTCTGCAATAAAAAAGAAGCTGAACACATGCAATATAAAGTATGAATTTGATCCTATCAGGGGACCAACGTTTAAGGCTTCCACAAACAGGGATATCAGGTTCATTTGCAATTACTCAGAAAGTTCTGAAGGAGACAGAGTCACCAATAAATTTTCCTCCATGATTTGGTATTGCCCAATTAAGTACAACCGGTTATACACAAGGAGTTTATGCTTGCCTCCGAAGCATTCAGATTTGCTTACTGAACTGTTAAGAGTACAGCGCAGTCTGAATAGCCAAGGTGAGAAAAAGGCGGGAGCAGTTAGTGACCCAATGACTTCAGACTCAGAGAGCCATGCCAGCACTGGAAATACAATACTGGAAGACGGCACTCCGTGGTCCGAATGTTGTGAATTAGCTTTACGTGTATCTCTTTCTCTCTTGTCCTTCTCTTCTTTTGTCTCTCCCTCCTCCACCAAATGTTATCAGGTATTATACACTGTCTATTTTCATTCAGCTTTAATACGGCCCACGAGGGGGTGGCATTTAATTAATCACTTCCACGTTTTGCAAAAATTCACTACATGGTTCTCAAGTTAACACTTTTAGCCAAGCTGCTCAGACGCGATCTACAGAAAAACAGTCTATATAAAATTAAAGTATATATAATAATAATCCACAGTTACTGAATTTAAGTGCTTTCATTTAAACACACAGCAAGTACCCAGATGAGAAGGTCCCTCGGAGCACTAATGACTGCCAATGTCAAGTCAATGCCCAGCTGAAAACAGCCCCACTCAGCCCACCACCCTCCACTTCCCCCATACTGGGCTTCAGTGGGATTTTCAACCTATAGGAAAACTTAAAATGTTTTATTTTGAACATAGACAAAATAACCAGCTATATTTTACAGCAATTTGGAATTAAGCTTCCTTACAGTTTATCCTGTTCAGAAACGTGTGTCAAGGAACTGAAGAGTAATTTTGAACAATCACTGAGAACAGGAAAACCGATTGGGCTCTTTTAAGTGTTTAGGGTCAAGTTTAATTTAATCCAATCTATATTCCATACATTTTGCAACTGTTGCTCAATAGGCCAGATATTCTGCAGAATAAAATAAAATGAGTTCCACTGAATGCCTCTTTCTACTCCAGAATAATACACAGTTACTTAGGCAAGACTCAGAAACTCTTGGGCATGAAGGGAATAAAAAAATAACCGCACAAGGAGACAACATTCTATGCCAAGCTTCTCCGGAGAAGAAGGGACTGCAAAGTGGAAGAAAATGGTCTCCAGCGTGTTCTCAAGAATAATATGGAAGGTACGGACAATAGCGTCTCCTTGATGAAAAGCATCCTACCTGACGGTCGCCACGTTACTCAGAAGACCTACAATGCAGGCAAGAAAAATCTCAACCCATCACTGCTGGAATACCACACCAAGGCGGCTTCACCCGAGTGAAACAATGAAACTTGAGAACACCTAAGCTGGAGAGAGAAACAGCTGGAGGATAATACTTCACAGAGGTGTACATCTGAATTCAACATAGTTATGGCACAAGAGGTCCTTACTTTGTAGGATTACTGTTTGGGCTGAAAAGGAAATCTTTTCATTTTGGTCTTGATGTTTAGAGAACTGAATATTCTATACTACCTCCACCTGTTCCTGCCTTCTGTTCTGATCTCATTAGAAAGTAAGGTGTTTTAAAACTACTCACCCAAGACCCAAAGAATATAGACTTTTTTATTAATTACAGGTGAAAGAGACAGAATGCCAATGTGCAGCTTTGCAAGTCCATGAGATAATAGCCACAGAGCACAGCAGGCAATGCAACATGTCCTGCTGTACTTATCACACTACTCACAGTCACTACGGTGGTAGGTGTGGCAGATATCAGTGTCCTCACCTTAGAAACGTGAAAGTCGGGGTCAGGAGAGATTTATTCACAGTCCCAGTCACCATGAGGTGAAAGAGGCAAGTCTAGGACCACAGTGACCACTAGCCTAGACCTTCATTCCATGATGCCTCTCAACACCTATATACAGTGCTTACGATGGAGTTCCCTTGCGCCTTTGGTCCTCACCCATGTTTAATTTGAGCAAAGAAAGTGGGCTTATTGGTACTGAAGGCCAACACAGAACCGGAGTCAGACACACTCATGCATGGACTTGAGTTTCTCAGAGTACCTCCACTGATGTCTCTTCTGGAGCTAATGGGTAATAAGAGGCTTGAGAAATGCATTTTGTAACTCCCTGCCCTAGGATCCAGTTGAGAATTCTGTTCACTGATTAAGGCTACCACAGGCACATTTTAAGTATCAAGCTTATACAAAATTCAAAGGAACCACTGCTCCAATGAAGAACTTAGAGAAGAAATTCACTACTAAATAAAAACAGCTCTGTGTGTTTCACATGCAGCTTACCTTTATTGATAGGTGGCCCCACCCCTGCCTATGTTCTTGCTGGCCTGATTCCGGCCATGACTGTGTTCAGCAGAGGTGAACTCGTGGTCAAAAGCTGGATCCAGCTCTTACCACAACTTCACGCAGTCTTAGCAGGCTGACTTTAAAATTAAAGGTTTTTGGCTGCACTTAATCCTCCACATTAAAGGAAAACAAATTATGTACGTATTAAAATAAAATAGAGGGATTTTTGCCCCAGGCAGTGGGCATTCTTGTCTAGTGCCTCATGGCAATATGGCAGGGTGTCGGAAATAAGTTCCCAGGAGAATACCTGGCAATGATGCAAGGGAGCAATTGCTATCTGTCATTTGTAGTGGCCCACCCTGGGACCTTGCTGCTCCAGTCCTGCTCTGAATGGCTGCAGTAGGAGATGCTGGGCAGGGGCACTGGTCTGAGGCTATGCCAACGACCACCGAAGGGACTGGGGAAAAGGCTGGTGGCTGGAGCTACGGGCCTGCTGTCCAGGGTACTCTGGATAGCATGGCAGGGATTCAAGCCCGAGACCTAAAAGTGAAGGTTCTAGGGGATTCGGAAGTTAGGAGGCTGACCTGGGCAGGTTGCTGCCGTGCTCAAAGGATAAGGACAAAGAACGCACAGGCCTGGATGAAGTGAGAACAGCACGCCTCAGGCGCCTTCTCCCTGTGTGCGACTCCCATGCCTGTACTTTCTCTTTCTTCCTAATTTCAGTACCTTTTTGTGTACTCCATTTTTTTGTCTTTCTTTCTAATTTGCTGGCCAGAATTCAGAGTTGAGACCCATTTTTATATTTTGCCTATGACATGAAAGTCTGAGCCCTAGTATTAATTTTCTAAATAGTCCAGTTGAAAATAATACGCTTTTCTCTTAAGAGAAATTTAGTAAGCCCTGAAAGTTGCGCTCAGTCCGATAAGCACACTCAGCTTCTTTTTTGCATGTTGCCATTGAGTAGCCCAGAGAAGCGACCGTGTACCCTCCCATCCCCGCCCAGACCAGGGACCTGGAGAGGGCCCAGGGCACAGTGAGCAGGGCAACCACACTGCTGAACCCACCTTTCCCCCACTTCTGTCTGCCTCAGGCCCAAGCTTGGGACCGGAAGCTGTGACAGTCATCACCTGAGGCTGTGACAGTCATCGTGAGACAATGAGGAAGACAAAAGAATCACAGAGATCCCGGCCTGGACATCACTGGGCTGCACACCCATTCCAGCAGAGGCCCACTACCCCACCTCTAGTGTGAGAAAAATTACTCTTAAGCCACCATCTGTCACAGTCGCCATCACTCCCAAGCAAAAGCATCCCTACGTGATAGAAACTGCTTTTTACTTTCACTTGACTCTAAAATGGTTTGTTTTCTCTTAGGGTCAATAAATGTCTATGTGAGAAATCTTCCTCTGGTATTTAGAAGATCTATACTTTTCTGTTAACTGTAGTTTCAAGTAACATTTTTCTGGTATCAGTTCTTCTAAATTATACAAAACCTGGTTAACTCCATCTAGTTTGACTATAAAAACTGTTTACCCTAGAGCAGACGGCTGAGTGGAAACACAGCAAGGCCAGTGAAAGAGGACCAGAAATGATTATTGATTGGACAAGAGGAAATAAGTTATCTTATCTGAATACTGGAAACACAATGCTTTTTGGTAGTCTTTCAAAAAACACTGACTCCAGTTACTTTCTTTTATAAGTAAAATAACCTGTGGTGTGGTTTATTGGAAACTGAAATCCACCATACTGTAATGCGGTCCGGTTCCTGCCGGGAGGAACCGCTCTGTACATTCGAGGATACAATACCACTGAATCAAGTTCTACAGGCCTGGTCAGCTCTGGTGGCGAGTTTTCTTCCTGATACAGTAACATGTAGGCCTCACTTCAGTTTATGGGCTTTTCATTCGGGGTTTAAACCATATATATATCTGATTCCCTGATTTATTCATGAACGAAGCCATTCAACAGCCCTTTACTGAGGCCCTACCATTCCGCGCCAAACATCAGTCCATGCCCAGTACTTTTCTCCTAGTGATGTAACGTAACAGGTCACTATTTTGTCCTCAACCAACTCAGTCCCGTGACTACAGATCTGGAATGAGTTAAGGTAGAAAAGAAACATCCACTGGAATCAGCTTTAAAAATTACATTTGGAAAACACATCACTAGCAAAATTACTTGAAGGTGTCACAACATAGAGATGAATGGATTAGGAAGAATGATCAAACATCTCTGAAGATAAAATATAGTATAAAGACAAAATGGCACACCTAGAAGAACAATGAACCATCACTTAAGACAATTACTCAGGGATCATCTAAAGGTCTGTTCCACCCTCGATTTAAAGATGTGGAAAGCAGCTGACCTGGGGGCCCACGGGCAATTGGAGCAAAACAGAGTGTAGAAAAGTCGGTTCCGAATCCCAGACTTAGTTCAAAATCAGGATTCACGAAACCACTCAGGATGACACTTAAAATAGTCTTATCTGTGAATACTCTGGGAAGACATTTTAAATTTAACATATTACCATAACAAAACTGCCAAACAAAAAAATAATTAGCAACAAATAAGACCACTATTAAACATTTCTTCTCTCACAAATTGCTTGTTACCACTTTATCAGTCCAACTGATAACAGATGATATCAAGATAACCTCAAGCTAAAAAGTGACATTAAAAAGAAGACAGTGAGGATGCAGAGATGTCCTTAACCAGCGAACTCGCAAGTGGCCTGGTTCACCCTGTAGCTTCAGATACTTGGAAAGCGAACTGAAGTGTCTAGACACCCACACTCGCAACTCCATTCCCCTGACGCTGTGAAATATTATTTGACCTCTGGCACTTCTGCACATCAAGTAATTGTCATTATTGCATGTGTTTTCTTTCTTTAAGTTATTTTCAATATTTACATTTCTTCATGGAAGAAAAAAACTATCTCACCAAGGAATCAAGCTAAATCTTACCCATGCTTTCAACAAACTATGTGTCGTTGTGGTCATTCTTTTCCTTTGTAGGTTAAAGTTGTCAAAGCAGTTTTCCTAATAAGAGCCTCTTCGTTGGGTATTTCCAGTCTTAAAATAAAAAGAAACACTCCCTGCATTAGAATCTACTCACATTTGCCGTTTTACAGGAAGACCGTGCCACTGGCCTCTGCCACTGGGATTTGAAAAAGCCCACAACACTTCACCTTTATGCTGGGCTAAACTCAGGGTAGCCATAAACACTTTGAAGTAATACAAACCTAAATATTCCTGCTAGGCAAACGGAGCAGTGGAACCGAATCATAATGAGCTAGCAGCTGTCACAATATGACCACAGTAACCAAATCAAAATATCAACTGCTAACCCAGATGAGATTCAAAGGTCATCCTATAAGCCAGCAGCTTTCTTCAGTTCAGCCTGACACCTCGATCTATTCCTGCAGTAAAATGTTCCACTGAGGTAATTTAGAAACCAGTGACTGTGCAGTGGGAAATTATTGAGTGCACTAGTTAGAGTTCCATTAATGGGACTAGAACCAAAACCACAATAAGGAAACCGAACCATTCACAAAGGGACATGTGAAAACAGAGCTGCTGATGTTGAACTAAGCTGCACCCAACCATACAGAAGTATCACTTTTCACATCCTGCAGTTACCAGAAGCATATCTATAATCTCATTGGCAAGTTGCTCACTCAAACAATCTGGTTTTAAATTAAGGCTCCAGAACAATGGAAGGAAAATGCATCCTTAGATCCTTCCTTGGATCAAAAGTTTTAGCTGGATAATATATTGTATCCCACTGTAAAAATATTTGGACAATTCCCTACAAAGTTTAATGCTTGACAAAAAAAACCCAGAAAGTAAAGTTTTAAAAATCCATACTCTCTCTGCATATAGTTCTTGCCAGGAATTTCTAACTATCCCCTAGCATACAGTCCTCTGAAAAACAAGACTTAGACCCTTGGCCTCTCTGTCCTATTAGCATATTCTGAAAGCCACCCACTGACCACGTGTACAGGTCGAATCAAACCATTCAAAACGCCAGCAAACAAGTTTCCAGCAGACCACGTGCATAGCATTATCATTAATAATCACAGGTAGTCACAAGGAAGAAGTGACTGCTCTCTCTCTGTACACAGGACACAGAAATTCAAACGAGTAAAAAAGCAAACTGACCCAGTGAAAGCGATGAGCGAGGACTCGGGAAATGTGCGGGAAAAGAACGCATCAGTCTGTGCAGGCAGCCAGCTATGTGGCTTGGTGTTCCAACCCCTCACCTCCTCCACACTCCCCCACCCCAAAGGAAAAACAAAAAGCCACACACACGTATTTTTTCAATAAATGTAGGATCTTGTCGTTTTGTCTAGTTTAATTATGCTCTTCTTTAGAGAATGTACGCAGTTTCAACTTCCAAAACTCTGTGTGGCAACTCAAACTACAGAGGGGAACGGAAGGGGTAGTGCAACCATATAAACCAAGAAGAGTCATTAATCTTTCCAGCATAATAAGCGTGTGTGCACACACACTTGCACGAGTGTTCTTGTGTTCATTTGTTTTATTTGTAGTTTAGAGATTCATGAACTGTCAAATAGGGTACTGTATTCAGATATGAAAGCTTATTTCTAAAAGAGTAAATTAATGGAATCCCTCTATTAATCTTATAAATTATAACCCATTTTTCATAAATGAGATACACAAACTGAGTTTTATTATTAGGGTGCCGAATAAGTAGTATGTTACACAAACTAACATTTATGCAAAACCATTCATGTGAAATAACGAAGTTCAGAATTGTCATAAAGGCTTTTATTTGTATAAAAGTGTTTATGAGCAAATGGTAGCAATTCCTGCATCCTTTCTCCCAAATAGTGTACTGCCATAAAGAACAAAATATGTAATATTGATTCACCCCCGAAAGGAGAGAGTGGTTCGTTACTTTTCTCTTTTCTTGTAATAAACTGAATATCACTAGTAAACAGTTTACATAAAAAAAAATCGGGTCATCTGCAGTTAATAACTCTTTCCAGTAAAATTACTGTCACTTGTTTCTGTAGCAGACACCTAATTCAGTTACAGGCTTGACTGATTTGACAATAGAGAATATGGTCCAGTAAGGAGGTTGATTTATTTCTGATGCTATAGCTTCTACCCTAATGTGACATCATAGCAGGATTAAGTCTGTGATGTGTAGAGAAATCCCTAGTAATTCATGAAAAGGAAAGATTCTGAGAATGGATATTGGAGTACTGTCAAAAACTTACATTAAGGTCTAATACCTTCTTTTGGTAGAATGAGAACCTCCACCAAGATCACAACACAGAGAACATGGATTTGTACACAAAGAACAGTTTAGAATATACTAGAACTCATAGAATACACATACACAATATGTGTACAAATTGTTCTCTATGCTAATACACATACACAATATGTGTCAAATTGTTCTCTATGCTAATAGGTCTTATTTTGTGTCTCTGTCCCCCTTTATAAACTGGTTGCCTTTAATTTCTTGAAAATGACCGATCTTCTCTTTGTAAAGATGCAGCATAACACCAGGCATCGCTCATCTCAAAAGTGGCTTTATTTGAAATAAACAGCAGCTTGAGCAAAATCAATGAGAATCTTTGTTCCGGAATCTAGCCCTGAGATAGTCAAGCAAATCAAGAAGGCGTTTGGGATGTGAGAAATTATAAGGGTGGGAAGAGTTGTTAATGCAGCATCATAGTTGGTTCTCTAAAAATATTCCTTAAAAATTCTTCTCCGAACTAAAAATGCAAGGTATTTCAGAGTTGTTTAAACGTCTTTTTCCCCCCCTTTTCCCTCTGTGCACACTGCACCATGCCCTCTCGCTCCGAGGGCGACTGCTCTGACCCCGGTCTGACACTGCACCGTTAAAGTCAGATAAACCATTTAGCCCAAGCACAATTCTTTTCTGTGCAAAAAGCTGCTTGAGGTGGAAAATGTAGCAGTTTGTAAACAATACAGAGCCATGTTTCAGACCAGACAGCTTATCTAACAGAGAAGCCCTTTCATGGGGAGCAGTGGGTGGGAGCCTCCGGACACAGCAGCGTTTCCTATCACAATGCAGGAGACTGTCCTGGCCTCCGTGTTTAAGAGTTTAATGGGAAGGAGGGCAGCCGGGTAGAGGAACACAGCTGACGTCGACTTGCAGCTTAAACAACAACTCTCTCTACGGCTAGCTAGCCTTAGGCTCTCATCCACTCATATTTTAAATATGATTTGGACAAAAAAGTGAATTTGGTTGGTAAAATAGTTGCCCACAAGGACACGGGCACAATTATTTATTATTTTTGTATTGCTTGATATATTCTGTAATTAATCTATCAAGTTATTCTTTGGGAAAACTTTTTTACATGAACTTCTAAATAGGAGCAGTAATTTATTTATGCTATTTGACCTTAGCTTGTCAGAGGTTAGTTTTAGAATCTGCTAAGGGGGTTCTTTAATACACTCTTTAGGCACTACTGCTCAAGATTTTCTACTTTCAAATTAATTTTTTTCTATTTTATAAAGTTGGGTAGGGATGAACAGAGGAGCAATGGCATCAGAATTTACTATTGCCATTAAAATTATCACTATCGTCACTGAAGCAGCTGAAGTTGTTCTTTAAGTTTTAAGTTGATAAATAAATATATCCAGCCATCTGCATACACCCTGAAAACAGAAAACGCATTGTACCTTTCTACTGACAACTGATTAAAAAGCAAGAACAACAAAAACCTGGGATTCTTGGTTTAGCTACAAAGTTAAAACAACCTGTATATGAAACTTAATTTTTTGAAGGTAAAAAAAGCAGAAATGTAAGAAAGACCTAGAATCAAAGACAATTTTGTGATTCTCAAATTTGGGCTAACACAAGGGGTACAACATGTGACATTAGCCATCAAAAATAAATTGCTAGTATTTCTCTGCATTGTCCATTTATGGTAAATATCTAAAATTCCTTCAAAGGATCCAATGGTGATTTTGAGGGGAAGGGGGAAGACAGAAATTCAAATACTATCCACCTTAAATGACAAGTATAGTTTCAAGGCTTAAAAATCGAGACATTCTTTAAAAGCATTTGCCATTACGGTTTCAGAATGATACAATTATGGCTGTGTGTTTTCCTTGGAGTATGGTACAACAGCTTGTGCCAAGATATTTAATTTCATTTACTGATGGATTCTCAATAGAATTTGGCCAAGTTGAGAGATTTACTAGTATTGTTAAAACCTCCCATTTACTAGAACAAAGATCATTTTTTCAATCAAAGGTAAAGTAACCAGCTATTGAGACCTTTTAAGCCATTATGAATGATCTTTTCCTTGCGTAGGTTACCGCAATTAAACGAACACCCTACAGTGCGGTCAGAGCAGAAACTATGCTAAGGACACAAGTAGGAAGGGCGTGCTAGAAACTCAGACTCTCTCAGACCACACACAGCTCACTCCCAGCAGAGTGGGAAGAGGACTGCCTAGACCACCAGAACCTCAGTCCGTCCCTTGGTAAATACACAAGCAGATTTTACAGTCAGCCTAAAGGCACTACGCTGACTCCAGCACAATACACCTATTGAGCACACTATACCTACTATTAAAGGGGTTTTCATAACCCCTGTTCATGAAAATTCACAGCTAATGCGACCTGTATCTCATGGCCAACTGGCAAGCCCAATGATACATTTATTTTAAATATTCACCGCTTTGATTCCATCAACCTTTACTTAGAAAACTACTGTTGCAACATTAAAATTGTGATAAGTGCTTTACATCTAAGGAAGACAAAATTTCCGTGTAGATTCAGTGAAACCCTGTAATTCCACATGGTCATGAAACTTAGTTCTTTATGCCGTATTATCAAGCACCAACTATCAATATTTTCCTATAATTTAAAACTACTGTAGAGAACTCACTGAGCATCCGAGTTCCTAGAAACGTAACATCTGTCTGGCCTCATGTTCTGTATGGGTAAAACATATTCATTCAAAAAACCGTACTAATTTAAAATTCGTCTTACTTTGTATTCTGGAATTGACAAAAGGTGGAGAGAGATTGTCATGTGACCCAAGGTCCCTGCTGGTCATGTGGTCATAGGGAGTCCCATCTCCATAGTTCTGTAAATAAAACAACAGCATTAGTTTCCATTTTACACGGAAAAAATCAGCACACAAATACGCCCCTACTGCTGAGACCTCTCTGATCCAAAAGAAAACTGGAGTCCACCATTCGGACCCAGGAACTTCATCCTCACGAGGCCAGTAGTTAAGAGAGGGCTCTAGAGTTTGTGGAGTTCAAATCCCTCATAATTGCTGTGACGTCTAGGGAATACTAATAACAGAACCAACTCACATGAAGTTGTTGATGTGATTAAATGAAACAATACATGTAAAACACCTGACATATAAAATGTTATAAATATTAAAAGTTATTACTTTGATAAGCCCACATTATTTTTTTTAACTGCCCATAGCTTGTAATGAATAGCTTTTGGAAGACCAAGGCAGAGCCTTTAAAAAACATTTGGTTTTTATGACACTGAAATTTCAATGTTTTGTTATAGTTGTTATTGCAGTTGTAAGAGAACTGGATCACTTCATAAGTAATTAACACACAGAATGTTAAAATTATTATTACAATAGTACTGTGAATGAGTATTACAACTTTAGCATAAATTAGTACTTCTGGATTTGGACAAAGTGTGCCACAAAAAGTGGTTTTAAAGCAGACTTTAATTTCGTTGTTATTGTAACTCATTGTTTTAATGGGAATTTAAGATTAAAATGTTTTAAACTGTTCTGCCACCTACTTTTCATGGAGGAACCAATGTCATATAAGAAAGAAAATCATGTAGATTATATAGTTCAAATTTCAATCTACTAAGGTGCGTTAAGTAACCAAAAAGGGAAAAAATTTAAAAAGTCGTTCTGCTCAGCTGGTTGCACTGCCCATAAAGACCGAGTCAAATTTACCCAGAGGTGTCAGTTGGCATGTGAGCCGAGGGGCAGAATCTGCCACATAAAAAAGATGGATGCTGTGTGAAAAGTGAAAATGCATGGCAGCTCACTAGGGAATAAATGGAACCCTTAAAGATCCAAACCGACCTGTGTTCAATTGTCTTTCCTCATTTATAAAAATTAAGCTGAATGATGCTGTAATCTAATGCTGTCAACATGCCCGTGTACACAAAGACGTCACATCACTAGCATGGGTTTGACACTCGCTCACTCCATGCCAAGCGTTGCATAATGCTGCGCTTTATGTTATTAAAGCGTGTTATTAAGTGACCCCTTCTAAAGAATATTCTAAATGCTGAATATACATTATCTAATTTAAACCTCAGCAGAGTACTGCAAGGTAGCTGATAACATCACCATTTTCAAATGAGAGAAGAGAGACTTAGGTTGTACAGGTACAAACCAGCTACAGCAATCTGTCTCGTGCAAACTCCCTGGATTTAGAAAATATGAATTGTAAAATATTGATTCATGGTATTCAGCAATGTATTCCGTGAAAAAAGTGGCAGAGCAGTTAAGAAACCCAAAATAAAAGTCAGAATGATCCTAAATGGACCTTGTTCTCAGAAATATAATTAAAAGCATTACATGTATTAAAATGAGAAATCATAAGAAATTAAGTCTGGATGAACTAAACAATAGAGAGAAGCACTGTCATCTCCTACACTTGCTGTCAAGGGGGATGGATTTATTTCTGCAAGTGCAGACGGTAACACGAGGAGGAGGAAAGATTTCCTCAACCCTTCCACATAATGCATTAGAATGTCAAACTCGACAGCTGGTCCTAGGGCTCAACAAAGTTACTGTTAAGCTTAGAGATCCTGCTGTACCCTGAAGACTAGAGTGAGAGCCACAGGGCCAAAGGGCAGGTAGAAATGAATAACCATGGCTTACTGAAATGTCCTCATTTTGACAGCTTGATCACCTACCTTCCTTGACTCTTACGACGAAATGGAGACCTTCCTCCCGTCTCCCCCCAACCCAAATTTATGTGAATACTTAGGGTAAAATGTTACCCTCCCTACAGTATGTCTCATCTATACAGCTGCTTGGGGGAGGCGCAGATGTTTGTTCAGCTATGGGCTCCAAGCTATTTTTAATTTTGGGCATTATATGTATATTACAAAAGCTGACATGGATTTTTAGAGAGCCTAGAAATGATTTGGCTAAAGACAGGTTACAATTCAAATCATACCTACTTAAGTTGGAAGGAATATAAAAGATCCTTTGGTTTTACTTCCTCATTTTATAAATTAGGAAAATGAAGATCAAAGAGGTGAAATGACATGCCCAACGTCACGTACATACCAAAACACAGATTGCCTTTCCCACCCATGGTCTTCCTGTTACATCCAAACTAACAACCAAATATGAGTAGCAAAAATATGAGACCAAATAAACGAATGAATCCCACTGATGACCAAAGCACTACTGGTGAGATAATGACCTATTTACAAAGTGAAATCAACACAGATTTATTATGTAGATTATACTGATAGGCTAGACCTTCATACAGTGTCTTCAGAATTATTCAGTAGTTTATTTGCACCAATACATTACAGAGATAGTAGGATTTTTTCCAAAGATGTGCCATCTACAGAAAAATAACTTTCTATAACACTAGATCAATAATTGGCAAAGTAAGGCCAAATATTTAATGAAGGATTTTTCTTCTGGTTAGCAGAAGTAGAACAGGTGTCAAATTCAATAACAGCATCCCATAAGAGAATGAAAAAAAAAAATCCAAACACAAGCTGATCCTCCTTAAACTTAGTGTGCATATATGTCCATGCAGTTGCATTTGTGCTTGAGAGAAACTCACCTTCGGTTTGTCAATTTACATATGTGGGATGTCTGGATGTGGGAGAGAAGATTAAATATACTTACCCTGGATGGGCTTGGATGTCCTCCATTCCCCCAGGACCCTGAGCTACTTCTGTCTTCTACATCTGGGGATAAGAGAAAAGTTCTTCAGGCTTTCTTGTAATAATTCTTTCTTTTTGTATATGCACTTTTAAATTAATGTTTCAAATTAATCTCCTGTTGCCTTTAATTAAGAATCAGGCACGGGGCTACCACGATGATAGTGGCTTCTGACCCATCTACTTAAATTAACTCATTTAAATTCACAGCAAAAATGAACTGGACCCTCAGGAACCAGAGGTATGAACATCAAAATTACTTCCATCTTTCACAATGTTTCATAGCTTCAACTTTTGCAGACGTGAAACTGCACTTATCGTTTAATTTAAATCTTTTGGACAAAATGTAAAAATACACTACCACAACCTTAATACAAAAAAGTGTTAAATTCAGGTAACTATTCGTACTAACATCAGCAGCATTCATGCCATAATGCTCTTGAATACTCTCTGTTCTCTAGCCAAGGCTTGTCACACCGGATAACAGACAGGCAACATAACAGACAGGCAACAACATACACAAGACCAAAAAGAATTTGGTCACCTGTTTCTACCAGTACACTACATGGAAACTAGGATTTTGTTCTTTAAGTTAAGGCAACACTGTCTCAGTCTTTTAAAAATCTTTTTCTTAATACACATGGCTACGTGGCCTACCATCCTTAATCTGGGCATTGAGATGTGGACATTAAAGTTGTCCAAGTTTCATTTGGATAAAGGATGACCAAGAGACCTGGGTGAACTATGGGAAAGTTGGAATTCTTCTAAAATCCGCAGCAGCAGCGTCTGACGCTGACCAGATTGCCGAATGCTCAGTCGCATTCGGGATGGAGAGTTTAACCGCTACACTATCCTAGTAATTGCTTAAAACATAAAAGTGTTTTAAAATTTTAAAGATCAGTCACTCTATATTTAGAAACGGCTTTGAGATTCTTGATGAAAGGCCCTTTGTAAGTATAAAAAGTTTCACCGTTCTATCATTTTGATCACGGTTGATAACAGATGGCCATCACAAACTCCCTCTGACAGAATTGGAGGAGGAGGTGTGAAACTTTGGTTCAGCAGACATAATCCCGTTCATTGTGTTTCCTAACATTCCAGTGATACTGTTTATTCTCTTAATGCACCACTGTCATTTCTTTTATTACTGCTATTTTATTACCAGCACAAGTAATGGTAGTATAATTAATTGACTTATTTTGGGGGGATACAGTGGAGTACACAGTGTTTTAGAATATCTTAAGAGATGGAAAAACAACTATTAGGACTAAACTTGAATTCTTTCTTTTTTAAACAAATTCTGATTTTTTTGTTTTGCTTTTTTGCTTCGGAAGATAATGCAACTGCAAACAGATGTCCTCTGAGGACAGCTAAAATCAGGGACTGTGAGTTTTAAGGAATGTCAAGAAAGCTCTGGAGGGTACCTTCAACCTGGAGAGAAGACGCAATGCTTTCCCCAAACCTGTCTGACAACCGGACCTCCTGGCCTAGCCTGCGTGTGCTGCACCGAAGTACATGCAGAAATGACTTAGAACCCTCTGGATTCTCACATGAATAACTGTTGCAGCTTGCGTGGTCTTCTTCATCTTTAACCAAAAATCACATATTTCCAGCAAAAACAAACAAAAACTGTGTGAGTGACAAAAATCCCTCAAATGCTGCAGCTTTTCAGAAGTCTAGCACATCTTTAATTCCTTTTAACCTGAAATAGCCAGCTTGGGTATACTGGAGAAATTTCTGCTCTTAAATTTGGCCAAAAAATAATGCAGGAAAAGAGCTGAGTCCCTATCTCTACCATAAGATGTCATATTGTTTGGATACATTTTATCTTTTTCAGTTTTCAAAAACTAGGCAGAGAGAAAGAGGAAATAAGACCACAGTAATGCCAGGCCGGTGGTTCTCCACTAGTGGCAATTTTGGCCCCCAGCAGACATTTGGCAATATCTGGGGACATTTTGAGTTGTCACAACGTCGGGAGGGGGAGAAGAGGTGTACTGGCATCCTACACATACAGAGAAGTCCCCCACAACAAAAAATGTTCTGGCCCCAACTGTCAACTGTGCTGGGATTGAGAAGCCCTATGCTAGAGGCAAAATCATATTATGGTGCAAAAAGAAAGAACTAAGTTGGAGAACAGATATACTAGAATTTTATTTTAATTTAGCACGAACTCTTACTAAATACACAGTGACATGCATTTTTAACCCCAACTTGAGCTGAACTGTTTCAAGAGACCTTCATATACATGTTCTGTGCACTAAATAAAGGAAAAATGATGGTCAGCCATGCAGCCTGCTAATTAACAGGCAGATAAAACACATCAGAACTTGAGTATTCCCAACTGGGCAATTTCAAAAGCGAGCAATCCACTAATTAAAAATGCTGGAAGTTTAGTTTTTTTTCAAAAACAGGTTAAATACTGGCTAGGTTCCTTCACAAATAGATTCTCAACCAATCAAATCTAACTGCTGTTTTGACATCCCTTCCCATTTCCACCTTTCTGATTTCCTGACTCATGCTGGGCACCTTCCTCCCCATTACTGCTCTCTTTTTCCATCTCTTGGCCTCCTGCTAGATCTAGAAGATAAAGACAAATCTCTAGCTCTCCAAAACCTAACAGAACAATCATGATTTCTGGTTATATTTTATCTTGGAAAACGTATCTGTGTAACTGGGGCTCATTCATCCATAGCAAGAACACACAAGGCTAGAGCACGGATATTTGTAACTCATAATGAATGTAAACACGCCATGTTTATGTTTTTTGTTCCTTTCTTCCCTCCCACTGTGCTTCATCAGACCTGCCAGTAAATTAGCATGCATTTCCTCAACAACTATTCCAGCAAGTCTCAAAGTGCATCTGAGGACCACCCTGCATCTGAATCATGCGAAACGTTCATCAGAAACCTGCATCCTAGGGTCCATGACAGACCCAGTGAGTCTAGATCTCTGGGGACAGAGCCAGAAAAAAAATTACAACAACTCTGTTTTTAACAAGCTCCCTAAGTAATTTGTATGCACACAGGAGTTTGAAATCTACCAGCCTACTCTAATGCAACATGAGACACAGATGCACACAGATGCACACCCAGCACCAACAGTTGCACATCGCACTCCCCCCCTTGAAATCCCTGCCTAGGTTGCTGGATTCAGCAGCATTCAGTACACACTCCCAGCACACCTGCATCCCAGTGGTTCTTGCCCAGACTCACTTTTTATGTAAACCCTGCACATGGCCTTACACTTGGCCATTCCTTGTGTATCTGAACATTGCACACACACTCTTATACCTCCATTTTTCTTTCTCTATTTCCCTTTGCCTAAGCTGTTCTTCATCTCTCAAAAAATAATAGCAGTTAACATTTAGTGAGCTTAAATATGTGTCAGACACTGTGCTAATAAGTACATCAATGTACTAATAGTTTCTCTATTTTATATATGAGAAAACTGAGGCTTCAATGGGACAGATAACTTCCCCAAAGTGACAATAAATGGCAGAGCTGGCCAACACAGGTGCTGTCATGCTAAAAGCCAGTTGAATACTTTTCTCCACCATGAAAATACCCTTCTGGTAAGGACTTCGGACCTCTCCAGGACCAGCTCGAATGGATGTCACCTTCAGCCACTTCTTCCCAGGCAGAGCAAATGTGTGCATTTGGCAGTTTACACCCATTCTTGTGTCCACAAAAGATTAAAAAGTTATGTACAACACTCACTATATGAAAGTAAATATCTGAAGAAATCCACAGACTGGAAAATAAAAGTAGAAGAAGAGTCAAGCCAGAGGGGTGATGAGCTTACCAAAATGTACAATGGGAT
>PVKM010000374.1:0-112326 GCA_004027735.1 Carollia perspicillata
GGGGGTGGGTGGGAGGGGGTGTGCAGGGTGGAGGGGAATTGAGGGGGGAAATGGGACAGCTGTAATGGCATAATCAATAAAATATATTTTTTTTAAAAATGCCACATTATCTCACCTTTAACAGGAACCTAAGCAACAAAACAAACAAGCAAGCAAAATATAACCAAAGACACTGAAATAGAGAACAAGCTGACAGTGTCCAGAGGGGAGAGGGGAGGGAATTTCAGGGAAAAAGGGAAGGGGTCACAGGAACAAGTATAAAGGACACATGGACAAAATCTAGCGGGGGTGGAAATGGGAGGGAGGTGGGGAGCACTGGGGGGTGGGCTGGGATAGAAGTAAAAGACAGGAAACTGCACTTGAACAATAAAAATAAAATAATAAAAAATAATTGTGCTAAGTAAAATAGAGAATATCAGAAAATCTAGCATGTAATTTTCCATTAATTATGTTCTACAGTGCCTGTTTTAGAGAATAACCAAAATAAATTGCTTCAAGTTCCAATTTAAAAGTACAAGTAGCATTTCAATACATTCTAGCCAGAGCAACTAAGTGTGAAATGTTCTTGGTTTCTCAAAAAGTCAAATTCCTTTAAAAATGTGATTATTCAAAAGCCATGCTGGTCTGGGAAGATGGTGGGAAGGTTAATCATAAATGCAGTGATATCACTGAGACTCAGAGGTACACAGCAGAAAGTGACTTTTATGTTTTGACTTCCTAAAGGATTGTTTGTGAGGAAGCCTGTTTGCCCCATACAGAGCTTTCTATATAGGAAGGAACTTTTGAAGGCCCTGATGAGTTTCAGCAGTCTTTCCCTAAACTCTGGGGCATATTTGGACGTGCAGGACAGACATAGATTTGTCTGGAAGAAAGCGAGGTCCCTTGAATTGCAGGGACCCGAGGATTTGCCCTGGGAGGCAGAACTGGGGGCACAGGGAGGAGGTGGAAATGGGGCTTTAGATCCCTGGAAACAGAATGGTGCCCATACTTCTTGACAGGTGGCAGCTGGGCTTTGTCCCCACGTTTTGCACAGCCTCTCTAACTGTGTAAAACTGCGGTGATCTGGGGCGAGAGAGGACTGTTTAATGATAGCAGAAGGTTTAGAAATTCCTCACTTTCTAGTTTCTGATTCATGGTCTGGGAAGCTCACTGCAGTGCTGGAGATTGGCAGTTGTAATTAATGTAATTTTTGAGGCCTTGATTACTTCATCTGGATAATGGGGGGAAGACATTACCTCATTTCTTGTTGTTGCTTTGAGGATTATGGTATTGTATATAAACATTTAACACATAGCAAGCTTCAAAAACACGGCAGTGGTTAGAGGCTCTGCACCTGTGCCCAATGTCTCCCCAGGATACTGCCAAGATCGTCTGAATTGTGGAAAGTCAAGCCTTTCTTCTCTTCTATTCTCCAAGTCTAGTTTGGTAGGAGCCACCAGGAGCGTACCTGCTAAAGTCATTAGAAAATATGGACATTTTTTGTAGCATCAAAACTTGTCCCAAGCTGACTGTCACTGCAGTGTCTTCCTCAGGTAACATACACCTAACACTTCCTTTGTCTGTAGGCATGCTGAATTGAGTTACTGGCAAACACTTGCTAACTACCAGACTCTGCAGAGTGTCAGTCTGGTCTCTCAGAAACCCTCCTCATTCCAAAGTTTAGAAAAGAAGCACAAGCTGGCTGTTAGGGGCCTGAAACCCAGCTGCTCTAGGGAGCTCAGAGTGAACAGGAGAAGGAAGGGGGAGGAGGAAGGTCTCCTGAGTTTCCTAAGAGGGATTTTTGGCTGGGTAGCCACAACTCTCTACTCCTCCAGCTGCCAGACTCAGAATCTTGCCTGCACTTGCAGTCCGTGACCTCTCCACACACATGCACAGAGAAATAAAAGGGAAGGGAAAAACTGAGTTAGGGGAAGATGTTATGAGATGTGAGTCCCAGTCCTGTTGCCACTCACCGACAGGGAAAACACTCTAGTTCATAAATAATTGTCTGCCTACTCATTAATACAGGAGAAAAGTAGTTGTAAAGTCCATTGTTTTGCTTGGGGAGTGATCTGACTTGTTTGGTAATTGCCTGCCTGATCAAGAGCCATTTCCTTCACAGTTAACCAAACATCAACTCGACTCAGTAGGGCTCATTTTAAATATCACCAAAAGTGAATAGCCCCAATTACAACAGGAAACACATTAACAGACATGAAATAAGGACCAGAAACAGATTTGTCCCCGTTTCAAAATCTTTTTTTTTTTTTTAAAGAATGTGGAATGGACAGTTAGAAGGTTGTATTTGAGTTTTGTTTTAAAAATATCTGTACACTGGTCACTACGTGGATTTTTAAGGCTTAAAAATCAAAATAAATGAAAGGGAAAGTCATAACTGAAAAATAAAATCCCTATTTTTACTTTCCTTGAGAAGAAAAACTATTCTCCAGAGAAATTACTTCAGAGGGTAGTCCTTTTTGCACAATTATAACTTGCGCAAGAAATTTAAAACAACACATTTATGCATGGCTGACTGTGAGTGGGAAACCTCAGGAACTCAGGAATGCATTTATAGACCCTTCATGCATTGCACCCTCATAATTTAGTGTCCAATTCTGATGAACAATTTGTGGCACTCCTTGGCTGCTGGTTTCCCATGCAAGATCCACGCACTTTACCTGATTCAGTGCTTTTATTACTTTAGTTCTTCAGATAATGCATAACTTAGGACAGCCTAATGCTGGGGCTGTGGGAGTTCCCTCATTCTTTAGAAGGTTTGGCACCCCTGGGGTGGCGAGGGAAATGCTTGGGTATTCACTCAATTAAACCGCACTAATCTGAAATCTGTTGGGGAGGGGGTGGCACATTTCACTCCAGGATAAAACAAGCATTGATTTTTTTAGTCTCTGTGGGTCACTTGGTTCTAGTCAAGTATTGGGGCTTAGAGTCTTGGCCCTTTTCAATTATCTCTGAGCTACTGTGGGGAAATAAATGAAGTAAAAAATCAAACATGTTGTATTCTGCATTGGGAAAATTAATCAGCTAATGCATTTTGGGATTCTCTATGGGTTAAAAATATATCCCTTTTGACTCTTTCTTTTTCAATATATAGGGTTTAGATATGTAGCACATGGGGACTCAGGAGGCACCAGGGCTCCTAAGAGTTTCTGTGTGGCCCAACACACCCAGCAGCCCTGTAGCCTGTGTGGAATCACGGAGAATGTATGGGGTCACTTAGTAGGCAAACAACACAGAACAGAGCAGGCAGGCGCAAGCTGGCCTGGGAGGAGCTACTGAGATGTTGTTGATTGGAATTGAAAAATGTTTTTCTACTGCAAGTGCTGAGGATGGGGATGTACCAACTCAACTTGTAAAGTCAATCTACTTCTGGTTTAGAAGATTTCTCCCAAGAAATGTTTGCCTGAAGCTCATATCAGACTGTAGCCAGGTAAGGTGCCTAGGGAAGGTAAGGAAGGAGGCTGGTATCCCTTAGTTTTGCAGCCCTGAAGGCTGAAATCACAGGCTGTAATTGTGCCTTTCACAGCTGTCCTTGGGTCAAGGCAGGTCTTCTGAGTGGGAGAAGGTGGGGAGACTGCGTGCAACCCTGAAAGTAGTAAGTACTGCTCTGGCCAGTGGGGGCCAGAACATTGAGTTCTCTTGCACGCTGGCTCCAGGCCACTCTCCTGTGAACTTTGGAGACCAGTTGGTGCTGGAATCTGCAGAGCAAAGGAGCCCAGCCTGAGACTCAGCTTTCTTACCACATCCTGGCCTAGCCTCTTGACACCGCAACCCACAGGTAAAAAAAAAAAAAAACCCTGACTTACTGGTTAGGCTGTGGATTTTCTTTGAGTCCCTCAGGTGAAAGAATTTTTCTTAGCCAGTGCCTCTGCTGTTAGCTATCACTGGGCAAGTGCATAAAGTTAGGGAGATCCTGCTGATGTCATAATTATTAGTTTCATGTTCTTCAAATCAAGACTTTATGACAGGATTTTTGAAATTTCTACTTTTGAGGGGACCCAAAGTGGAATGTTAATATTCCTTAAAATTAACAAAGGGTAGATTTCCTGGCTTGTCTTTTGAAGGTGTGCAATAATCCAGCAATAGTTCCTCTCATGATCAGGGACCCTGCTGAATGGTTGCTAGGCCCAGGAAACTGTGCATTGGTCAAGTCTAGAGAACAAGGGAGCTAAAGGAAGAGGTAAGCCTAGCTGGAAGGTGAGTGTAGCCTGAGGCAAGGCCAGATAAGAGAGAAGGATACTGAGCTGAATGGCAAGTCTCTAGCACTGAGATGTGACCAGCCAGCTATGAGCAGTGATGCCTTCTCCACAGGCTCTTCCCCAGCAATCTGCAGATCACTCATCCAGAAGGTTCTTTCTGAGTTCTTGCACTCACTTGAGTTAATATTGTCCCTTACTCTCAGGAGGAGGCCTGAGGCCAGAAAACCTGGGGCATTGACCACCCCCAGAGGAGGGGGCAGGGAGCAACAGGGTCAGCCAAAACACTCTTTTTTTTTTACCAATTCTTGCATTTTTTCTCACCAGAGCTATAGTTAAGACACTGCGTTGTAATCCTACACACATCTGCACACACACACCTGCCTTCAAGCTAGAGGAGAAAACTATATGAGGGACAGTGAAAGAGATGCCAAGGAGGTTGCTGTAGGGTGGTATGGTTGCTTTTGTACAACTCTCTTCTCCCTATGGAGGCCTTCTTAGGTTATTGGATGAGGCAGTATAAGAGACAGAAATATTAAGAGAGAAAAAAAAAGACTAAACAGAAGGAGATAAAAAGAGGAAGTGGAAAAAAGAATGATAAAGACAAATTAAAATATACATAGGCTGATGAGAAAGAGAAATATGGAAAGATTCAAAGAGGACAGCAAAGAGACACAAAGAGAGAGACATAAAGACACGGTGAAACTAAGATGGGCAGGAACAGAGACCCACTGAATCTTCTTCTATCTGTAAATGCTTTCATACCAGCCTGACCTAATCTGGCATGTTGCTACAGAAGTTGAACTACACTGAGATGTCTTTCAAACCAAAATCGTCAACTCAACCCAGCTCTAGTGCCCTGGGGCAGCCAAGACAATCTATACTTTTCATCAATACGTCATATAGATGAAAAGTGAACAATGAGTACACTCTGGATAAACTCACTGTCACCCCTAAAACACCTATTCAAAACTGACCTTCAGATCTTTTCAATACCAAATGAAATGATGGAGAATGGAAAGTGAAACTGCTGTTTAAAAAAAGAAAGTAATTACTCCTGAGGAAAATGCTTCATATCACTCTCTCTATGCACATTTTCACTGAAAATATAATCCTGTCATTTTCACAGCACACACAAATGCACACACAAACAAATGCCTATTGTGAAAAATTTCTTCCAGTCACAAAAGCTTACTAAAACATTAAGAGACACTCTAGCTAGTCCTTAGACAAGGCAAAACAGGAGACGATATATATGTGTGTCAGAGAAAATGGTTGTAACATTTTAAGCTTGCCAAAACGGAAACTAATGTCTGTGTTTCAGTTTACCCTAGAGTTTCCCAAATTCACCTCCGTGTAATAAAATAAATCAGACCAGGACCAAAATCTGAAAATGGAAATCAATTCTGAAGAATGATGCTAAGTGCTTTAGTATTTATTAAAATGCTAACATAATGAACTTCATAATCAAATTACTTTTTAAGGGGTCACTGGCAACACCACCTTCAAAATATTCAATAACCTGTCCTGGCTTGTGTGGCTCAGTGGATTGAACTCTGGCCTGTGAACCAAAGGGTCACTGGCTCAATTCCCAGTCAGGGCACATACCTGGGTTCCACTGTGGCCAGGTCCCCAGTAGGGGACGCTTGACAGCCAACCACACATTGATTTTTCTCTACTGCACTTTCTCCCTCTCTTCACCTCTCTAAAAATAAATAAATAAACATCTTTTTAAAAAAACTAAAAATGCAATAATCCATTTCCATAAGAAATATGCTTACACACAATTTAAATGACTATGGATTCACAATCATAAAATACAAAAATAGATATGTATTCCAACTTTCTATTAATTTTTTTGGTGCGATAAGGTTAAGTCAAGTTTTAGACTAGGGGTGCAAAGTCTGAAGTTTGAGAATTGGCAGTTATTTAATTGGCTTCATTCAGATTACTTAGTCAGTCTCCTAACTGAGAAGTAACCATAGTGAGTTGCCTCCAGGGAGTATATCATGGTCCTATGGACCCAGTTTATTAAGACTGGAATTCATTTGCCAACACACATAGCAATTGACTTTGATTTTCCTTCATGCTTTCCTTCTCTTCCAGTAATTAAAACATGATAAATTTAGATAGTGATTTCCTTGTTGTTTTCATTGGTTTCCCTTTTGTATCTTTCATCATATGTGTTTATTGTTTTATTATTAAGCACTGCCTTTTGGCCCTTGGAAGTATTGATCAGGGTGTCCTAAATCTAGAAACATTCATTTCATGCAGGGACAGCTTTTTGTATAGTAATGTGAATATATAAACTCTGGGAAGGAACATACTGGGTGAAAGTAGGCAGAGATTGCCTTTAAGCTAGGCAGGATAAGTGTTTGCCTATTTTAGGTGTTTGGATAGACTGAGGAAAAAAACCTTGGCTTACTACCAAATCTTTCCTATTATTGGTACCTCTGTGGATATTAGGTTTTGAAAAGTTGGGATCAAAAAGAGAATCATTATGAAAATAGGGAAAGAAGTTTTTAACACTCTATTCATTTGCCCTGGACATGATGGAATGTGGTGCCAAAGTAAGGGAGGAAATGTATGTTGAAAATACAAAGGCAGAAATAAAAAGAAATGAAACAGGTATGAGATTGGGTAGGCTCAGTCTATGGAGTTCAGGAAGATATCCTTCTTAGTGGCAGGATCTGCTTATGTTGGGTTCATGACTGCCCAGATTAGAGCCACAGGAAGGTGCCACACTGATCTGGATCAGGTTTTGACTTGTGTTGATTGCATGCAGTCATTTGGTGAGAGACTGTGAGGGAAGGGTATAAAATAGGCCTTTACCTGGTTTTGGAGAGATACAATAATTCTTCTATTTTCCCAATAACTCATTAATGGAATAAACTTGATATATCTTTGTTTAAGCGATCTGTGTGCTGGTAATATTTTGCTAATTGTCAGAATTATTTATTTAAAACTATGACACTTGTATCCACTTCTCAAATACTACTCCACTTTCTCTGCAGCTGATGTATAAAGCATGTTAGCAATATGAAAGAAAACACAAAGAAAGGGAAGATTGAGTATGGGAAAATAAGTAAAATACATAAGGCATAAAATCCAAGTTAGAATGGCTCAACATTAAAATTCACACATACCACAAACTCAACCCTTACAAAATTATTACTTCTTAGTAATCCTGATTGGGCCTTCAGTTACTATATAACTGTACAAATTCCAGTGGAGTACCAGATAGGTAACATAAGGAAGGTTTTACTCAAGCTCATTGTTTCAATGGGGAGTGTTTGAGGATGAAAAGAAGCAGGATACATTTACAATTATTGATTACTTACACTGTGCCAGACAATCAAAGATAGCTGAAAAGTGGACGTGCAATGCCTATTCTGCTAATGACTCGAGTCACTGTAGAATAGGGCCACATCTGGGCTAGTTGTTTTAATTATTTATTACTATTATTTAATTTGTCTACTCTGCACAAAAATTAGCCAAGGAGAAAACAGTCCTCGCAATTCTGGGGGCAAAGGTCCTAGATCCAAACTTAAAAAAAAAATCACTAATTGTAAGTTATGAACTGAGTAGAAATTAGTAAAAAATAGTTGCATAACTTGGATATAGTTCAGTAAAAATGAGAAATATAATGAATGCAAATAAATATTGTAATTATTAGCATAGGGAGGCCTTCATTATTTGAGAACAGTATGAATACATGATTAAATTCAAAGAATAAATCTTCCTTCAGCTAATATTTTGGCAAGCATACACATTTAGCTTCCCAATTCTCCCCATGAGAAGAACACAATGAGCATAGATAAGAATTTGTCTTCCTACTCTTTCTTCCCTGACTCAGTCTAGGAACAAGAATTACAAAGTTGGACGTACATAACTCAATTGCTAGTAGCATTAAAGCACAGAGTTCTTGAGCAATTATATTGAATTAAACTAACCAGAAGTTAAGGGATTCTGTGTGAGAATTACTTTTAATATTAATCACCCCAGTTCTGTTAATTTCCTGGGGTGAAGACAAAGCTGTCTGGTAGGAGACTGTAGTTAATAAATCTTATCTACTTACTATAAGAAGAAGAACATATACTGATATTACATTGGCAAAAAAAAATATCTTTCCAAATATGAAGTTGATAAAATCAGAATATGTGTTCTATGAGATGTATTTCTCATGGATTTTTGAAAGTCAAATGCAATTTTTTATTTAATTCACTAGTTCTACTTATTAAATAGCTCTCACATTTAAGAAAGGTGATTACTCTAAAGCCTTCTGAACTATTGAATCTGCTTTAGGATTTAACAAAAAATTGGGAAAATTTCTTCCCTTTCTACTGTTTTGCCACAAAGGATTTATAGTTGTATAGTTAATATAAAGGTCAACACACTCATTCCTTCATACAGTATATAAATGTTGAATAACTATGTTATACATATGAAACTCATATAATATTGCATTTTACCTATACTTTAATAAAAATAAAAAATAAATTCTGTCATATTTAAAATGTTAAAGACTAACACATTCTTGAAACTAACTTCCACTTTCTCTTTAATGATAAAAGCAGCTGCAAGTGCTTACAATGTTCCAGGCATTATGCAAAGTGGTATGTATATATCATTTTCCTAAATCCCCATATACACACACAAAATTAGAGAAACATACCCTATGATGAATATATTAGATGTAAAATTGTAAAAGCTTAGATGAAATAAACTGAATGTAAAAAATATGAACTTTAAGGAGACTTGTGTAAGGTCACTCAGAAAGGAGCAATTCAGAATTTAAATCAGGTCAGTCTGAATTCAAAATCTGTCTTCTACATGCTGTACTGCTTGAACCTTATTCCTTTTGTTATTTATCATAGTCCAGGAATTTGTATAGAAAGCAAAATTTGCTTTCAGGTTTTATGGTTCTAGGATAGCCTATAGCACATAATTTCCCTAATCACAGAACCAGTAGAAGAAGGAGGAGAGGAAGAAAAACTAGAGGAAAAGGGTGATTTTCCAAATTTTTACCAATCTGAGTGTATTTGTCAGGATTTTTTCTGTTGAAGGTGATGGAAATACAGCTGAAACTCATTTAAGCAAACAAAGATAATTTATTTGTTCAAGTAACTTAGCCAGTTCAAGCAAAGTTGAATTCAGCTACTAAAAAAACGATGTCATAAGGCATTTCTTGACTGTTTTCCTGAGGGTTCCTTCTAGGTAGGCTTTTCACAAGTAATGCCAAAAATGATCATTAGCAATTTAAAAAGAAAGCAATTTATTTCATACTCACATTGTACATGCTTGGAGCATTGCCAAAATATCCTAACTATGGGGGATGAGGATCAAGGCAGAGAAGGAAGAATAACAATTGGAAGAAACAATCTGTATCATAAAGTTGTTTGTGCTTTGGTCAAAATGTGGAACTAGGTATTCAACCAGACTCAAAATACTTTTATTTATACTTAATATAGATATATATTTGAAATATTTATTTATTTCATGTGTTTCATTCTTTCCTTTATAAATTAAAAACAGTAGTTGTAATCCCTTTATATAAGTTTGATATCATCCCTTTAACTAGTAAGTACTGCAGAACACAAGGGATATTTTTTTTGTCCAGGAAGACATTTTCTCTCCAGATCTCTTAGTTCATTTCATTCATAAGTTTTCCTTCAAATAACCCATATTATCTGTATAGAAAGCTAGAGGGGCCACAAATCTTTGCCCTTAACATGTCAAAAATTTCTGAAAAGTGTAATATTTTCAGATATTTGGTTAATTTTGAAGATCTATTTTAATGCACATGCAATTCACCAGAAGCAATATTTTTGAGGACAGTCCATGTTTTGCGTATGTGTTAATTTATATACCTATTTATAGAGATTAATGAAACATTGGAATTTTTATTAGTGAGTTACAAATTGCTTCCCATTATCTTAAAGCAGGTTCAGATTTCATTTTAAATAAGAACTCTAATAAACCTTATACTCCTTAAGGCACATCTATATCATCTCTATCTCCATAGATATTAATTAATTTTGATTTGTATTTACCACAAATTTATTTTTCCTACAAGTGATAAGTTCTCTATGTATTACCAGTTTTAATTTTTTTGGCAATTTCAAAATCAACATTTTACTGTAAGAATTTTTTGATTGTCAAACTTTTCAAAAACATTACTCTTCTTTTTAATGTGGGTACCTGTGGACCTCTCTGTGAGTTCCACATGGGTTGAAGAATCTCTTATAAAGGTTTGTGGCTGTTCCCAACTGAGACAAAGAGACTTACAGCTGTGGAAAATGAATTGCTGGCATAAATGTCTGTCACTCATGCCCCAGTTTCCAAGAGCCCAGTGCTTCAGCAGCTGAACAGATTGGAAAACTGGTTCTGAGGTTTGAAATAATTTTTCTCTCAGATAAAAGTTAACAGGAATTAACATCTTAGTCCAGTACACATGAGGGAGAGCTGAGCTCCATGTCTCCCAGTAATGTCATCAGATAGATATTGAAATGGGAATGGAAAAAGTTAGATTACAAAATAAAGAGTCCAGCATGAGTAAACTACAGGTATGGAATAAACTACATGTATGTATGTAACAAGGAAGAAGTTTCTCCTAAGAGAGGACTTACATTCCAAGATATGCTATTTCCCTGATTTTAAAATTGCATCATATAGTAATTTGAAATACTACAAGAGATATTCCAATTACTATACTTTGCCTTATTTTTGTGGAATCTGTTTTAAAAAACTACCAAAGACTTTGCTTACTACAGGAGGTAATTTCCTACTTTTTGCAATTGAATGAACCAGGGTTGAAAAGCTAGAAAATGGCTATATTAGGAGATATTAGTGAAAGTATTGCATTGTGGTAGGCACTTTAAAATTAACAAATGAACTCTTGAATTTCCTGTTTGTGAGCCATGTCTTTAGTGAAACCATACAATGAATAAAAATGTACCTTCTAAATGAGAAGGGAGGGACAAATGCAGTAATAACCTCCCACTCCCCTTAATGGTTGCAGCAAGAAAACAAATGCCCATGAAGATGTAGTGAAGATCACAGCTAGACCTGGTTGTTTTCCAGTCCAAGTGCCTTGTATATTGGCCTTTCACTATGAGCGTCACTCCACACTTCTAGGTATAGTGTCTTTCCCAACCTTGCATGGTGAGGAGTGGATAACTGACTATTAATCCAGGCCCTTCAGCAGTATTCAGGATATAATTAAGCCTTTGCCATACTACCTGAGATCATTAGATACCTCAAGTCATATTTTGTTGTGTGAAGATGTCCTTCACATGGACCAGCTGCACATGCCTCCCCACCACCACCTCACACTTGTACCTAAGAAGCTGAAACTAAAAGGTCACAGAGAGTCTTCTACTGTGAAACTTCAGTACTGAGAGTGTATCACTTCATTCAAATTCCATCCTATTTTTGAAGATTTGGATTGAGCTGAAATGTTCTTTGAACAAATGTGTGAAAGGAGAACAGAACTTTTTTGAAAAGGTAAAAATGTCATTATCTAAGATGTAGTCTGCAAGAGTCCAGGGGTGCCTGGTTTCTTATGAAAACTAGGCACCCCTGGTTTCTGATGAAAAGTGGATGACCAAGACCCACACATACAGGCAAAATATTACATCTGCATGCCTAAACATGCTCTTCCTGACACGAAGAAGGTGACTTTATCTATTTTTTTTTAAGTAAGACCCAGACCAGGAAGATATTCCAGGAAACAATGGAATCAATTATTTGAGCCCAACATTTTGGGTTCATCCTTTGAAGCAAAATTCCCATTTGTGCTTTGCTGGGGGCTCTTAAGTCCTTAGGGTGTGTTGCTGATTGAGTCATGTGAAAAAGAAGAGGCTGTGGGCAAGAATATTAGGTTCCCATTACAGGCAGAACTTGAGGAACTAAAATTCCTCTTATCATTGTCAGTAGGCATCTGGGAGCCCCCTGCCCAGCCCTTGCCTCCCCAGCTGGATAGAAAGGACAGACTAGCACAATGCCTACCCAGTTTGAGACCCGAACTGCAGAACAAACGTCCCCAGAAAGCTTGCAGTCTTCTATGTTCTGCAGTGCATTCACTGGAGAACAAAAGACCCTGATACACTTCTCTGGATCTGGTTTAAATAATTGTTGCACTTTTGTTGTTAAACTGGCCCTTTATGGGCAATTATTTCACATGTCTTTGAGTTTCACAATTGCATGCAAAAACTATAACTTTGCGTATCCCTCCTCCCCACTATCCTGAGCTTCTTTCCAGCCAATCCTTCAACCCTGATTCCTTTCCTGCTCCCTGTCAGACTGTGAAGTGTCACTCAACGTGGTTTTTGTGTTTCCAACAGTTTCCAAAACAAACAGTGGAGGCCGAGACCAGCTGGGTATTCACTCAGTCGGATGCAACAGTATCTCCCAATCTGAGCTGCCTGAGCCGCCATTGGCGGCAGGTCCGCTCCCTAAGAGGCCCTTGCTTGTCAATCTGTGCTCTCTGCCACGTCCTGGAATCAAGGAGTTGAGGACTGATGGTCCACACATGTCCATTGGGAGGGAGGAGACCGCAGAGGGAAGGGGGACTAGATTCCAAAGGACTTTGGCTCCAGTTTGATCTTCCTTTCCTTTCATCTTATTCAAAGAAAAATATGTACGTATATATAAAAATTATACACACACATTTTTCTTTGACTATTGATCCAGAAATTGTTTTTCTGATTTGGGGATTATTTTTGCTTTCTCTCTTTCTTCAGTCCCCTTCACTCTCCCTCCCTCTCCCTCCCTAACCCAGCTCAGGTTGAAACTTTGCAGTGCACATTCCCTTCGTCCCCCTCCAGGGATGGCTTTGAGCTCTCGGGCGCACGCCTTCTCGGTGGAAGCGTTGGTGGGGAGACCCAGCAAAAGAAAACTGCAAGAACCAAGGGAGGAAGTGCAGCTTGAGCTGCTGGAGAAAGAGGGCAGAAAGGTGCAGGAAGAGAGGAGGAGCGGCGCCACGGGGAAGAAGAGAGAACAGCCGGGTAAGTACCTTTATGGCACCCCCAAACTCTAAGCCTGCTACTACCGCTTGATGGATCCGCAAGTCCTAGCCTGGCCTACGATGCGCAGAAGGGTGGCTAGTCCTACCCTTGGAGGTTCTGACCCAGCCAGATGACCAATATCGGGCCCGCGGGGACACCTTGTCCACTTGGCTGTAGGGGATGTTTCCAAGCCTCCACGTTCAGCCCGTAATTTTGTGGTTCATTTAGGGTGAAGAGGAGAGTCGCCACACGTTTGTGGAGAAGTCTGACTCTCCAACCTCCCTGAAGTTCTGAAAGCCAGGGGGTGGCTGTTTCTCAGGGTAGAAAGCAGGGTATGCACCCAGATTCCGAGGAGATTCAACCTCCGGGACCAAAGTCTCTGAGAGAGTTGAGGACCGGCAAATTTGAAGAAGGAACGTGCCTTTAACGGGGCACATTGTGGACCCATTTGTCTCCATCAGGGGGGTACAGAGGGTGTTGTGGGGAATTTGGGGATCGAACGCCAAAGTCCCGGGGAAGAGACAAGGTGGGTCTCCTCCAAGACGCGTTAGCGAGAAGGGGGCGTGTGAACCACGAAGCTCTCTCACAAACTCTAGGTGTCTCTGTATCCACCAGAAAAGCGATGCAAGACAGAGTTCTCAGCAACTTTCTCAGGCAGTGGAGGCTCTGGATGTGGCAGCGGCAGCGGCGGGAGCGGCGGGAGCGGCGGCCGTGGCAGCAGCAGCAGCAGCAGCAGCAGCAGCAGCAGCAGCAGCAGCAGCAGCAGCAGCAGCAGCGGTGGTGACGGCGTCAACCGCGGTGCAAGTCTGGAAGAGAAAGATGCTATCCAAATGGAGCTGCAAGGATCTGAGTTGTGGAAGCGATTCCACGACATTGGGACTGAGATGATTATTACCAAGGCCGGCAGGTTCAGCTCTGCCCAAATTGGTCAAGTAGCACACATAGTAGGCCCTTAATGTACTGCTCTCATAAGATGTGGCGCCTCCAGTTTTATGCCCGAGTACCCATCCCCCCAAGTCCCCACCCAGAGCAATCGTTAGAAATCATCTGGCTCTCAATTGACTGTACTATGATGTGCCTGGCCCATGTTAATGGCAGAATATTTCTTTCCTGTACACTCTGACTCCAAGTACTCATTCTCCTTGTGCGATATATGACAAAAAATTAGACCTGTCTACGCAGGTGCCAGATTCCACCCCCCACACTTTAAGCTACAGCTAGGCCACTCTGTTAAAGCCTCAATTATCAAAGGACAATATCCCATCTCGAAGCTTCCTAAACCACTATCCCTAGCTGAGGCCAGTTAGAGGTGAAGCTTTCCCACTTTGACCATCTGTTTTGGGATAACTTTTGGGGGGCAACTTGGTACTTTTCTATGTGTGAATCCTCCTAATTCCAGTCTTTTCTTAAATCTGCCTCACAAAAAATTCTGCTGAAAAACTGAGGAAAGGGCATAGCTTTTTCTCTTACTTTTTCTTCTATAACTTTTTATTATTGTGGTAGTGGGGAGTGGGGAGTTCAAAGATCTGTGTTAAGGATATTCTGTTCCCATCAGAAATTCTGAATTTCTTCAATCAAGTTTAAAACCAATAGTATATCTTTGTGTAGCAAATGCTATTCCCTAAATATCTCCTAAAATGGGAAGGATATTGTGAATTCCTTCACCTCTCATTTGACCCCAACCCTACCACACTTGAAATGTCTCTAAAAGCACTCATGTCAGTCACTATTTTCCCTCCCACAGGCGGATGTTTCCCTCTGTTCGAGTCAAGGTGAAAGGGCTGGACCCAGGGAAGCAGTACTACCTAGCTATGGATGTGGTGCCAGTGGATTCCAAACGCTATAGGTAAGGGGGGGTGCCAAAGGAGGGTACCACAGGCTCAGACTGGGAATAGGGATTCTGGTCTTTGGAACCTGACAGTGCTATTTTGAAAACACTACTATAGATAGGGGAAGTGGGACTGCTTTCCTGTGGACTTTAGGAGTTAAATTTTCTTGCTCCAAGCAGGCTTCAGACTGTGAAAAGACTAGGTTCCCTCCTTTTTCCTCTCACTCCTGGAAAGCAGGTACCATCTGGTGCTTCAGTGTGTCCCGAATGTCTAGTCTACCCACTGCTCTGGCCTAGGGTGTGCAAACTGCAGAAGGTTTGGACTCAGAAGGCTAGCGGGGAAGCTGCTTGATGGAATTTGTGGATAAATGCCTGGGCTCGTAGGTACATACTGGGCTCTGGGTTGTGCTACTTTGGCAGCAGGTCCTGGAGTGACGCCCCGATTTGCCATCCGAGGCTAGTCTAGCAGTTGTTGCACTTAGGTCCATCTTTTCTTTTTTATGCTCTCTCTTGAGGTGGGGGTCAAGTCTGAGAGAGTACAAGAAACCTTTCCTCTTGCTGTAAGCACTTTACTCAGAGCAGGCTAAAAGTGGCCAAATTAATTGAAAACCAAGAGGCCAGAAATGCCCCTGTATAAGTGAGTGCTTTGGCTCAAGAGCTGTGGGGGGTTGTACAGGAGCCGCCTACACTCTGTCTATGAGCTGAGAGCTGTGATCATCGAAGTGGAAGCGAGTGTCTAGCTGTTTAGGAGACAGTCGGCATCATGCCCAGGGCTAAATTTGAGGGACAAAGAGAAGGCACAGCTCAAGAGCCTGCTGGACCCGAAGCCTGAAAGCAGAACAAGCTGTTTGCTTCTCGAGTTTGATCTATCTTGGGAACGCTGTGCACAACTGAGTGGTTGAAATTGGAAATAGTGTGAAAATTAGCCTGGAAGCCACATGGGGCAGAATTTGTGGGGATATTTTGATGTGAAGCCTTGTTGGCAAAAGGGCTTGACCATGGCTGGTGGCTGTGAGCTGGACACACTGCTGCTTCTTCTCTTGCACTTCCGGCCAAAGGCAAGAGGATTTTTCTAGCATCTCTGCACAGCAAAACTGCTTAGGTCAATTTCAGTTGCGGTTTCTGTGAGAAAATACAAACCAGACTCTGAAATCCCATGACATTATACTCGCCCTGGCACTTCATTGCATTTTAATGACATATGTTTATTTACAGTTTGCTTTCTATCCCTGAAAGCTCTTTGGAAATCAAGTTACATCTTCTACCAGTTTCCTTTGGGATTAGCTAGCAAACCTTGACTGAGGTCATTTGGATTGTTTCCTGGCCACGTTCCTCCCATGCTCCTGGCTTTGGATGGCTGCACATAAAGCTATACTCTGCATGCCTTTTTCAGGTATGTGTACCACAGCTCTCAGTGGATGGTAGCTGGGAATACGGACCACTCCTGCATCACTCCCAGGTTCTATGTTCACCCAGACTCACCCTGCTCTGGTGAGACTTGGATGAGGCAGATTATCAGCTTTGATCGTGTAAAACTCACCAATAACGAAATGGATGACAAAGGCCAGGTAAGTGTGCAATCCTTTGCCCTGTGGAAGGGACGGATATGCTAAGGCATCAGCCCACATGTCACCCTGGAGATGCCAAGTAGGCTTCTCCCAGATAAGCTAGTTGTGGTCTTTAAGAACTATCCAACTTCTGGGCCTGTAATGAAAGTTGGTCTTATGTATGACCTTTGGTGGCTGAGGCTGAGAGTACTAAGGGTTCGGAATGGTAAGCCAAGGGAGTGTGAGGATTAAATGACACTTGTTTAAGCCAAGATACCTGGACTTGGAGACTGAAAGGGAATGTTTTAAAGAGCTCTCTGGTACATCTGCCTACCAGGCAATCACTGTGGGCTCTGATCACCTTCCAGTAGATGGGCACCTTCTGTGTGGCATGGCATATTGGAAATCTCTCCAACCTCCCCAGTGGATGAACTTTGCAAGTCATCTCCAGCCTCTGTTCAAGTGCACCCTTGCCCCTGCCATGCTCAGTCTGGTCCTGTGCCAGCCACACAAGGAGATAGGTAATCTCCAGAAATTAAGAGGTGGGGAATATCATATGGTTGCCCATCAGTTGCTATAAGCCCAACAAATTTATGGCAGGCAGTCAAACACCAGTGACACCTGGGGGTATCACATGGTCCCCACATTTAGAAGTAGGAAAGTCCCCATCTGAAAATGGAATCACTGCAGCCTGGTGCCACTGTGGTGCCAGGCTTCAGAACCCCTTAGCACTGAGGGCCTTTGCCTGAGGCAAAATGGCACAGAAAAGTCCTTGTGTGTGGTTAGCTTAGACTTTCTGATTTAGCTTTGCTTTTGTGTGTAGGCAGGTTGGGGGTGCTGATGAGAGTGGGACAGTATTAGGAAAGGGAAGCCAATTTCTAGGCAACATTTGATGATTTCTCCTCCAGATCATTCTGCAGTCCATGCACAAGTACAAGCCCCGTGTGCACGTGATGGAGCAGGACAGTAGAATCAACCTGTCCCGGATTCAGTCCCTGCCTGCTGAAGAGGTTAAAACGTTCTCCTTTAAAGAAACAGAGTTCACTACGGTAACAGCTTACCAAAACCAGCAGGTAAAGCTAATCAGGTCCCAGACAAGCAGCAATGGCCCCAGAAGGATTTACTGAATAGGCACAAGTTGCACTACATGGATTGAATTTCCCTTGACTTTAAAAAAAAGCAGTCTTATTGCATTTTTATCAAGGCAAGTTTGGTTGTGAATTGTGTGGATCTGGTGTTTAAAGAAGAGCAAAATAATGTGCTAGGAGAGAAAGAAGATAATCATTTCAAAATTGACATAGAAATGTGCTTGCATTTATTTAACATACCACAGTCCACATTGAAAAATATTTTGTGGTTGTTATGACCATTAAAAGCAAAGGTGACAGTGTTATTACCAAGGGCACTGACATTATTTTTCTCTCTCTTTCGAATTCACAGATTACCAAACTGAAAATAGACAGGAATCCTTTTGCTAAGGGATTTAGAGATCCTGGAAGAAACAGGTAAGCAAAATATCACATCTAATATTAATATAGCCCTTTTCACAAGTATTACAATAAGTATGGGTCAAAGACTCAATAGCCCTAAGTTTTGTACCTAGTAGGCAGTAGAAAATGGACCTAGATATTTTATCTCCAAAATCTTGCCTCCTCCCAGTACTTCCCAAATCCACCTTTAAGATATTGCTTACTCTAGCTTCCTGAGTTTTTTTAGTCATGGAATAATTACTTAGGATTTTATTTACAAGTCTAGCTATAAAAGAAAGTCATTTCAGATATTCAACCCTGAAAACCATAACAAAAGAACTCTAAAGTTTATATAAATCATTATTTTCAGGAATAGTATTCTGTACTTGCTGAAGGTTGAATCTCTTTTTCAGGGGTGTATTGGAAGGACTTTTAGAGACCTACCCATGGAGGCCTTCTCTCACTCTGGATTTTAAAACTTTTGGTACAGACACACAAAGTAAGAAAAGTTTTATTAATATGTTTTTAAATGTTGATGAAATAACTACAAACAAAGTCTTTATATTAAATATTAGACAAGGGGATAAGTACATGCCAAAAAATGTGTGTTTACAAAAAAAGTGGGTATATATTTATCTTGATTAGGAGGTAAGAGGCAAAAGGGAAGAGGAGTTGGCATGAAGGAAAAAAGCAGAGACATACATGGTAATGGTAGATTTATTGACTTTTGTCTTCCTGAGTTATAGTACATTCTGAGATCTCCAGATCTCACCTGGATTCTTTAGCATCTTACTATTCACATTCTTTAGAACCTGCCTGTGGTACATTTGTGGACTTATTTGCAAATGTGTTAGATATTGAAATAAATATTTTGTGTTTTAGGAGAAAAGTTGAATGCATGTTAAAATGACTTACATCAATTAAAATATTTTTTACTATACTTACCTCTATTTTTTCTTTTGTTGTAAGTAGGAAAAATACATGTTAGAAACAATACTAACCCACCACAATTAGTTTAATTACCACAAGCATTTAAATATTTGCAAAGTATTTGTTCTCAGGTGGTGCATTACATGACTAAATAATAATCATAATTAGACAATGCAAGTGTTGTGATAGAAGAGTGTATACCTTCATTTACTCTGATATTTAACAATATATAGAAGAGTTATTTGCAAGGAAAAGAAATCATTTTACCTCTTTGTCTTTATTCCATTAGTTGTTTGTCTTTGAACTTCAATTCAAGGTTACAATTACCTTGAGAAAACCATCAGTATCACAGGTTGAGTTTTACACAATACCATAACAACCAATTGAAATGAAAAGAGATGAAGCCTAATTGCTTCGTAAAGTATTTACTGGGTTGACTATATTAATTTGGTCTGGAGGACTGCATAGAAAAATGTGAATGCTTTTTTGTTATCATCACTTAAAATAATAGCATCGAGGCAGGCTGTTTTTAAAACACCCAAGTCAACACAAAGTGCACTGATAAAGAAAAGAGGTAAAGATAATCATAAATTGATAATGTCTAAAGCACATTTTCTTAATTATTTGAGATGTTCAGAATGCTCTCAAATCAAAAAGAAAATGGGTACCAATTTTTAAAAATAGATTTGAATATTTAATTATAAGAGATATTTGCCACCCTGTTGATAAAGGACTAGGCTATCCTCTTATACACAAAATAGAAAATAGAAAAACAACAACAACACCAAAAAAATTAACAAATATGATGAAGTTCAGTCAATAACAAATATTTTCAATTCAAACACTTACAAAGATAAAGTATAAAGTCTAGATGTTCATGGACCTTATAATTATCCCTGATTTTATAGATGCTAAGCAACTATAAAAGATCACCTGACAGTATTGTTATGAACACTTTCATTTTCATCTTGACATTTTTCAAACTGTAAAACTGTCTTTAATTCTTCATATAGTATACCATGGAAGTCTTCCTTTTCATATAAGAAAAATCTAATGCATTAAAATATATCTGTTTTTATTGACTTTATTGAAGTGATACTGGTTAATAAAATTACATAGGTCTTTCAGGTTACAAGTCTATAATATATATATCTGTATATTGTATTGTTTTAATTTGTAACAATTACTTTCATGATTTTTTATCAGGCTGAGGCTTTCTATAGAATGCAAAACAACCAATTTGTTCAATTTAATCAAGAATTTAGTAATTTTTTAAAGTTAAACAAACTAGTTGTTATTTGTAAAACATCATTGGCTCTGGGTCATATGTAATTGGATTTTCTTTGTAATTCATTACATAAAAGTTGTTCAAGTGCTTAGCACAGTTCTTGAGCATAGTGAACTACATTATTATGGTTCTAAAAGTAATTGTGGTAGTAGTAGAGATACCATATTCAATTTAATTTTAGTGGGAGGAAGAAACACGTTCTTCCCCAAAGAAGTAAAAAAAAAAAAAAAAACATGCAAGGAAAGCTAATCTACAAATGAAGCAGGGATAGTTATGGACATGATTGCTGATTCAGTAGGAATATCAAGTTCATTGTTTATTGACTGAATTGTCATTCACAGGTGGAAGCAGTGGCTCATCTCCAGTGACCTCTAGTGGAGGGGCTCCCTCTCCTCTGAACTCCTTGCTTTCTCCACCTTGTTCCCCACCTACGTTTCACTTACCTACAAGTTCCTTTGGAATGCCCTGTCCGGAGATGTACCTGCACAGTATCAATCTACCCCTTTGCTACAAGATTTGTCCAACTAATTTTTGGCGACAGCAGTCTCTTGTCTTGCCTGCTGCTGAAAAGCTAGCAAGCAGCAGCAGTTCTCAGTCGTTAAGCCCACTCATGATGGAAGTTCCCGTGTTATCTTCCCTGGGGGTTGCCAATTCAAAACATGGCTCATCTACAGACTTCAGTGGGCAGTGTCTACAAGCACCTAATTCTTCCAATCAAACATTGTATGGACTACAGGCAGGTGGAAACATTTTATCACCAAACCCCGTTGCACGAGAAACAGTAGAGTGCTCTTTCCATCCTCCCTTTGGCTTTTATAGGTACAACTTCTCAGTGCCATCTGGACTGGTAAATGCTTCCAAACATCTCAGAATGAATGACAACACTCAAGTTTCTTTTAGAGAAGGCAAATGCAATCATGCTCATTGGTATCCAACAATTCCTCATTGCCTTTAATGAAATAATCACATTACTAAAACAATTACATGCAAGCACATAGTTTCCATTTGTACACAAACAACACTCAAGAATTTTGGGGCTTTAAAAAGTTCATTATCAAAGAGTATTTCTCTACTATGCATTTAAAGTGCCTTATTAAATGTTCATAAGAAGTTATATTCACTTTTGACCTATAACAAATATGAACTATAACAATCTCTGATTACAGTGGCCTTGGGCCTCAAAATAAGATACTCAATAAATATTATTTGATGAGATAGACTATATTAGTGGCCAATGAAGGAGCTACTAATATCAATTTCAAGATGAAAATAAGGACACAAAATTTCAAATATTAATCTTTGCAGTCTAAAGACCATTTAATGCTGAAGGAAATGAAAGTTAGATGAAATGCAAAATATTCTAAATAAATTCAGTCATTTATTTCCTTTTATTTTTAATCATTCCTAGGTGAAACTTGTTTACTTATTCCTTTAACAAACCTGGTATTTTATACTTAGTTTACAAAAGCAGATTATTGAAGTTATTGAAAAAAATCTAAGAAATTGGGATTTAAAGGGAAAGAATATATTGAGTCCATAAATATGAAAATATCATTACACTAGTACAATTTAATTATACTCCTGTGCAACTATCACAGTAAATTAGACTAGAAAGAAGTAGCATAAACAGGACTTTGTTTTAAACTAAAATGTTTATGAAGTTGAAAAGTTTCCTTTCACCTGGTCCTAAATTTTTGTAAAAACTCATCTATATGTAATCTGTATATCTTTAAGATGAATCAAATTTTAATTTTTATGCTACTAGCTCTATCATTTATTAACTCAAGACACTTCATATTGCAATGGCATCACTAAACTTTTGACAAACTAACCAAACTTTTAAACTGCTTTTTCTAACCCTTCTAAAACACATTAAGAAGTTATCATTTGTATTTATTTTGCTTAAAATGGTTATTTGACTTAAATATGATTTATAAATGTGTCTTCCAGTACATGCATTATAATTATAATTATATGCCCCCTCATTTCTCAAGGGAGGGATAGAATAGCATATGCTTACACTCATACTGAGAATTCTAGTAAGGATGAAATATTATTCGTGGCTCAAACTAATTAGGTATGTGTTATAAAAGTCTGAAGCAGAACACCTGTACTACCTAGATTTATCAAATCAGGAAATAAACACCAAGAACACTTTATTACTGTCTACTCCAAAACAGGAAAGCTGTAAGCTAACATTTACTGCTAAAGTAAATTTTGACTTTTTTAAGCAAAAAAGCACATGTCATGTAATAATGAAACATTCTGATGGCTTACATGACAGATACTCAGTAATTAATAACAGAAAGTATTTAACTGAAAAAACTCTAGGTTTCTTTTCAAATGATAATATTTAAGAAAAGGCATTAACTTTATAGTTGCTTGAGTACATGGTACTCCGTGCTTTATATTTCAGATAATTTTGGTATATATCACCCATATAAAAGTGATAACAGAGAACTATATTGGCAAAGGTGATTAATATAAAGGAGCAAAAGTTAAAATGTTATAATGTAGGCATCTATTTTAAGTGTTTTTATATAATGTTCATAAATTGTCATGCCATACTTTTAATTAAAGAAATAAAACCAACAGAAAACCTGAATGGAAAGTCAGTTGGAAGAGACATCAAGAAGTCCAGTAAGCCAACCCCCACTTTCTCGTCTCCAAAAAGCTTCTAACAGCTATAAATCATATGCAATTAATATTTAGTGTTATTAGTTTATGTTGAATAAACCCTTACTCCCTGATAGGATTGTGTAAAACTCCAGTAACTTGGTAAAATGAGGCAATGGTTATGGAATAAAAACAAAATGCTATGAAATTCTATTAATTTCAATTGCATCAACTAAATAGCAGGCTTGTTTTAAAAACCCACAAAAACAAATTCACTCTAGTTAGACAAAGTGTGAAATAGTAAATGAAAGTTGCCAAATGATACTTAGTAGACCCCCAAGTCTAGTAATTAATACTGTTATTTCCATTTGGTTTGACTATGCATATACATTTACCCCTTGCTTCTTTAAAAATAAAACATCTTAATTCAGCTTAGATTTATAAAACCTGATTCTTAACCTAACCTTATTATATAACTACCCCAAATAAATCTAGAAAAATTAAATTTTTCATCAACTGTGTGCAATTTGTACATTGAGTCAGGAAATAAGTGAATTCATCTTTGCACAAACTCCAGCCAAGCTCAAACATATAGTCAGATTCCTTTATGGGAAAGGCCCTATTTTGTGGAGCAGTCAAACTGAAACCAAAGACTTGATTTCAAGTTTGGGCCTCATTACAGAGCACATGTCTAAGTGGAAAACATTTATTACATTTAAATGACCAAAAGATAACTTCAGGTAACCTAACTTAAAACATCAAAATGATTATTTCTTTTCACTAAACAAAGGGGCTAAGTCCTGTGTATATTACATTTGAAAGTGCATCTAATATATAAATTTAGATTACATAATATTAGAATCTTCAAACATTAATGCCATGCTTCTATTCACTGTACTATAAAATGAAGATTTATAACTTTCCCCTACCATAAAGGTAAACATTCATGATATTTCACTGCTGTAGGCTTGGGTTCTTTGTATGGTCTGGGAATGGACATGACTTCATTCTTCTTTTGTAGGTTTCGAGCAAATTTATGGCAGGAAATCAAATGAACAATTAGAATGAGGAAGTGATGAATCAGTGAATCACTCGTTGAATAATCACAGTCCTATGTGCTGACAATTTGATAATGTGCCAATAATGAATAAAGACAAATGTCTATATTGGACATTACAGAAGATTTAGCTTTCCTTTCATTCTTGTAATTATTTATATTATGCACCTTGGGGAAAATCATGGTGCACACAAAGCAGATAATGTGTCTTTCAAGTGTTACTGGTATAATGCTAAGCTAAACATGACAGAAAAAAATGTTTTGTATAAATATTTAAAATATATTTTACAAAAATCTACAAATATATTGATGATAAATTTAAATACATTGAGACAATAGGGTAATATATAATTATCTCCTTACTAAATCCTAGTAACAAATCTTTTCCTTAACCAAATATGCAATTCTATAAATTCTAGATGTCACATTGTAATTTATATAACCAGTGGGGTTTGAAGTTAGTTTTAAAATAATTTATACTACTTTGGTTTTTCTTCTGCTACTACTTGAAAAGAGATGATACAAAGAACACCTATTTATCACAAACTTAAATTATTAATTACATATACTTATGAAAGGCAGGTTTAAATATATCTAAAAATGTCTAATTGCATGTACTTGATTTTGTGAATTTACTTGACAAGGTACAAGTACAAAGTTCTTACTCTGACTTAGATATATGTTGCCTTTGTGGTGAAAAATCTTCAATTAGTCAAAATAACAATAATATCTAGCATGTAGCAACAGTTTACCAATAAATTTTGCTGGAATTTAACATGTTTATTGGAGCAGTTTAAAACAAATCAAATGCATATTTTAGTCATTGGTAGCAGTTGTTTTTGATATAAGTACTTTCATATATATTTAATCTTCGAAGGTTTGGTCTGCAATTAAATGATAATTTGTATTAAAGCTGTGTGAATAAACATGGTTTAGATGATAACTTAAAACAGAACAAACAGATATATAGAACATCTGAAACATATCCAGTATTAAAACTATTCTCATGTGTGGTGCTGGCCAACTTTTGACATGCTGTTTCAATAAAATATTGAGAGGAAAAAGACTAATATCACTTCCTTTTAATGTATCAAATGTTCATGTTTACAAATTTGGACTGAACATTAATAAGTAAACATACAGTATAGTGAGCAGATGAACTGAGAATAATTATAAGATATTTCTACTTGGCTGAAGTGTACACATGTATATTGGATATATTTTTTCTTTTATATATATTTTTTATTTTAATTGTTGTTCAAGTAGTTTTCTGCCTTTTACCCCCATCCCAGCCCACCCCCCAGCCCTCCCCACCTCTTTTTAAAGTATCTAAAAAGGCTAAAAATTTTAAAATTAAATATCACAGAAAACCTTGAAATTATAGCAAAATAAGTTATATCATTAAACTCTTACCAAATTGTCACATATATGTTATTGTTAAGATGATAGAATTTTAATTTTGGATTTAAAGTCACATTTTATGCACATGATAATGAAAGTATAATATAATATTTTACTTACAGAAAATGGTATAAAGGATTCAAAATTTTATTAGAACAAGAAAGGAATAAAATCATGAATAACTAGATTTAAAATATTGGATTAAAATTGGTATTTTTAAATTAAAGATTTTCTAATGAAATACATAATTCAGTCAATCTTCCATTTTATGGTTATTTTTAAGAAAATGATGTTTTGGTATTTCAATTTCATTGAAATTGTTTTCATATTTATTTTGTGACATAAAGACTTTGTGACTTCTTACCAATTACTCTAATTTATGTCTAATCATGGTGGGTTTTTAATTGAATTTTGTAAATTTTAGTACAAATTGTTTTATAGAAATGCCCACAAATAGATTACCCTTTGAAAGAGGCATAATTTCTTAGTAAGACCTAACTTGAAGTAGCAAGATTACTCTCTATTGCACTTATACAGACATCATGTTTGGTTTTCTTAAAGGGAATTCATACACAGGCCAAATACTTAGTGTCAACTGTTACATTAATAGCTATCTTTTGCAAAACCCAGGATGGATCCTCTTCAAACCATGATGCCAAGCAGGAGAAACAATTATATGGCTAAAATGCTATCACTTTGTAACGTGTCACTTTGATGATTTTCTGTAGTTGTAACATTAATGAAGTAGAAATGGAGATGGGGTGTCACATTTCAAAAAGGTTCTTTGAGTCCTAGTACCACACTTAGGGGACTAGGATAAACTGATTCAGTGTTCACCCTCAATTGTTGTAATGAAATTCAGTAGTCTATTGGGTATGCTTAATCAGGGCTGTTGTCCTAAACTCTTAGCTAGTCAATATACAGAACCTTTAGTGGGAAGTAGGTGTGAAGCTTTACACACACACATTATGCTATATTTTAGTTTAGTTTATATACATGGCTACTGACTGTGAAGGGAAAAAAAGGTATTTTTAAATGACATTTATTTCCAATTTTTAAAAGTTTATATGTGCATTATCAAAAGTTTAAAAACTCAAGAAGCAAATAAACAGATTGATAATGATAAGTACTGTACAGTTTGAGTTCCAGTCTTTTGGTTATGTCTACACACAACTAAGTATACACCTTGGAGTGTGGTTTAGGTCATGCAGTATTAATAATGCTTTTGCGTTCATCATTAATATTTTTATTGTTGGCCAGAGATGTGCCCCATTTCCCGCCTTAGCCCCACTCCACCCACTTCTGCCCCTGTCCCCACCACAGCCTTCCCCACATTGTTGTCTGTGTCCATGGACCATGCATAGATGCATATACATTCTTTGGCTAATTTCTTCCAGTCCCCCTACTCCTGTCCCCTCTGATAGCTGACAGTCTGTTCCATGTATTCATGCCTCTGGTGTGATTTTGTCAGTTTATTTTGTTCATTAGATTCCCCATATGAGTGAGATCATATGGTAATTGTGTCTCTCTGACTAGCTCATTTCACTTAGCATAATAATGTTTAGGCTCACCCATACTGTTTCAAAAGGTAAGATTTCCTTCTTTTATATGACTGTGTAGTATTCCATTGTGTAAATGTACTACAACATTTTTATCCACTCATCTACTGATGGACACTTAGGCTGCTTCCAACACTTGGCTATTGTAAATGGTGCTGCTATGAACATTGGGTTGCAGAGGTTCCTCTGAATTGCTGTTTCAGGGTCCTTAGGGTATAATCCCAGCAGTGGTACTGCTGGGTCATAAGACAGTTCCATTCTCAGTTTTTTGAGGGAATCTCCATAACATTTTCTTTTTCTATTTTATTCAAGATCACTGTTGCTATTTGGAGTCTTTTGAAGTTCCATATAAATTTTTCTAATATTTGTTCTAGTTCTGTGAAATAAATCATTGGTATCCTGATAGGAATTTTGTTGAATCTATAGACTGCTTTGGGTAGTATGGACATTTTAATGATGTTAACTCTTCCTGTTCATGAACACGCTAAATGATTCCACTTATTTGTGTCTTCTTCAATTTCTTTCTTCAGTATCTTACACTTTTCCAAGTACAAGTCTTTCACATTCTTGGTTAAATTTATTCCAAGGTACCTTAATGTTATTGTTACTGTAGTCAGTGGAGTTGTTTTCTTAGTTTCTCTTTCTGATAGTTCTTTATGTGTTTAAAAATGCCACCAATTTCTGAATATAAATTTCATATCTTGCTACTTTGCCAAATTCATTTATTAGATCTAGCAGTTTTTTGGCAGAGTCTTTTTTTAGCATTATTTTTTAACTTTTTTTTATTGTTGTTCAAGTACAGTTGTCCCCCCACCATTCCCCCCACCTCAGCCATCCCTGCTTCCCACCCTTGATCCTACCCCACATGGACATTGGTTTTGTCCAGGTGGACAGGATGAAAGATGGTGAACAGATTAACCAAAGAACATTTATATAGAACACACAGACATGGAGAAGGACATGGGGATTAACTTAGGGAGGGGAGGTGATGGGCCTGGATGCAGCTGGGGAAAGGGAGAAGAGGCAGGAACAACTATAAAAGGCATAAACAATAAAATAAATTTTTGAGAATTTTGAATGATGAATGTTAGGGTTCCATATAACTGGTTCACTATTCATTCTAGTCCACCCAGCTCGGGGCCAGTATGACTCTAGCAGTGTGAGGCATTCTCTAATTCTCACTGCATGATATGTCAAAGCTCAATAGTATCATTTTTATCTGTACTAAGCACAGAATCTATCAAAAAGTTGGTGCTCAATAAATCTTCATTGAATATATTAATAAATGAATACCATATTTTGCCATGTATAATGTGTAATTTTTGTCCAATTTTTTAGGGGAAAATAAGGATGCTGGTTATAAATAGATAGTACTAATTCTGTATCTGTATAAATGGTTTAAATTCTTTTATTTATGCTTATGCATTAAAAGTATACTTCTAGAAAGCAATAACAATATATCCATATGTAAAATAATACTCTGGAATATGATAATCAGTCTTGTTTCTAAATATAAATAAATAAATAGTTGAATTAAAAAATTAAAAGGAAAGATTTTTTTCCTGAAATCTGGGACAAAAACATGGGTGCACACTATACACAGGAACACATTATACACAGCCAAATATGGTAAATTAGATTAAAGTTAAAGACATATAATATGATTTATAGCCAACTCAGTCTTGGCTAGGAGCAGACATTGGTAGTATGCTATGCAACTGTTGAATTGAGCAAGGTTCAGAGGCTTTTGCACATAGGAATGCAACAGAATGCATGGTGCATCTAGGTTTACATGTTTTTATCATGTCTTCCTTGTTCTGTATTGACAAGTACAGACTGAAGCCCTTCATATAGAAAAAGAAGTAGAGTTTTCCAACTGATATATGTGTTATAGATAGGTACAGCTGTGTTGAAATTTGTGTTCTCTCATCCCTCAGAGTGGTAGGCTAACACCTGAAGTGATCAGTGCTTTAGGGATAAAGTTACCAGAACCCTAGTACCAATTATCCCTGGCTCAAGAACCCCTCTCTGCTGACTCAATGTGCCATATAAGCATTATTATTTCCCATGTGTGCCATGATTTAAAGTGGTTTGTAAGTCCTGGACAAACTATAATCTTGAGTATTTTTTGTGAACATTTTAATGCGTAATTTTCAATCAAGACATGTTTTGTGGGTCCTTAACTACATTGAGTTTTGTATACACTTATAAAATATCTTAGAGAAACTCCCTGGAAATTTTATATTTGCTGTTTCACCTGTATTTTTCATTGAATAAAATGTGTCAAACTGTTTTATAATCTTAATGAAGCAATGAAATTTTAATGGTTACTCTCCTGTTAGAAAACATTTTACCTTGGCTACATTGGAACAAATCTGCTCTAAAACAGGCCAAGGAACTGCAATTAGAATACAAGCTCATGCTCTTCTTAAAGAAAAATCATAACAACCCACTATTTTCTGCTTCTATACTTCAAAGGAGAAATACTCACTTCTTTCTTGTGGTTAAGGTGTTTGATTCTATACTGAAATCTGTGAAATTTTCCACTTGTGAAAATCAGTTATTGATTTATTCATTTGACAAATATTCTTTGAGTATCTTCTATGAAATGATCTGTTGAGGCAGAAAAATAACTAAAAGGCATGACTTTTTTCTAAAGTAGTTTACAGTCCACTTGGAGAGGCAAAACTTGAATACACGTATAAAACAATTTAAAATGAGGTTAGAACAGTGTAAACTATTTCCTACGGTGAAATAAAACACCAAAGGATTCGTAATGACATAAGAATTCAAAGGAGCACAAGGATGTTTTGTGACTCCCTAGAGATGATGGGAGATAAAGTGGGCCTTGAAAAAGGGAGGAAGTAAACTGATAATAACAAGCACTTAACATAACAGCTACTATGTGCGAGGTATCCTCTTCAGCACTTTATATACTAGTTCATTTAATACTCAAAAACATGCTAGGAAACACAGACTTTTAGTAACTTGCCTAAGATAATATAGCTTGTAAGTGTCAGAATAAATACAAGCAGTCTGTATTTTAACCATTGTACTGAATCATCGTTGATATTCTAGGACTTGTAAAGGAAATGAACGAAAGCACAGTAGTGGTACTAAGATCAGTGAGTACACTAAAAATGGGGCTAAGTTTGATAATAAAAAATGATGTGTTTCTGGTATCTCTGCTCCTGTTTCTTTTGAGGTTAGAATTCTTTACCACATCTAGTTACAATTAATGCCTATGGCCCAGGGTTGTCAATACTCTGGAAGCTCCCAAGGACTAAATATAATCAATCCTATTTGTCAGTTGTTTTACCCAAGTGTAATTTCTTGGGTTTAAAAGTAGTCTAAATAGATGTGTGTTGTTTGTCTTTCCCCAGAGGATGTCAGTAATTTTGGCTTTAAAATTTAGATGCTCAAACTACAGTAGCTAACAAATCCCTCAGTTTGCACCATATATAGTATTAGGTGAGTTAAGATGGGAACTTTCAGAATCTTGCCTTTGGAATCAAGCCTTAGAGCTTAAATCTGGCTCATGACAGGGAGCTATCGGAAGTGTTTGGGTAAGAAAACATTGCAATAATTGTGATATTTAATCTGGCAGTTTTATGCAGATTAGATTGGATAATAAGTGATCAGTTTCCAGAAATGAGCAACTATACAGAGTTTACTTTGCTAGGCTTCTTTCTGCTTTTAGGCAATAAAGTGTATGATAAAAAAAAATTCTAATGTTTTGAAACTTTTTTTTTACTTTTCAATTTACCTATCAACATGTTTTTTAATTTTTTATTTTTCAATTACATTATGCTTTCAATATTATTTTATATTGGTTTTAGGTACACGGCTTGGTGGTTAGAAAATCATATATTTTACATAGTGTTCCCATCAACATTTCCAGTGCCCAACTGGCACCATGCATAGTTATCACAATATTATTGACTATACTCCCTATGCTGTACTTTATATCCCTGTGACTATTCTGTAGTCACCAATTTGTACTTCTTAATCCCTTCACCTTTTTCACCCAGTCTCTGAAACCCCCTCCCCTCTGGTAACCAACAGCCTGCTCTGTGTGTCTAATTTTGTTTGTTCATTTATTTTGCTCTTTAAATTCCACATACAAATTATATCATACCTTATTTGTCTTTCTCTATTTCACTGAGCATAATACTAGGTTGATCCGTGCTGTTAAAAATGGTAACATTTCCTTCTTTTTTATGGCCAAATAATATTTCATTGTATGTATGTACCACAGCTTTTTTATCCACACATCTATTGTTAGGCACTTGTGTTGGTGCCATGTTGTAAATAATGCTGCAACGCACATAGGGGTGCATTTTTTTTAATTAGTGTTTTGGGTTTCTTTGAATAAATCCCCAGAACTGGGATTGCTGGGTTGTAAGATAGGTTCACTTTAATGTTTTGAGGTAACTCCATACTGTTTTCCACAGTAGCTACACCAGTCTGCATTAATACCAACACTGCATGAGGATTCCCTTTTCTCCACAACCTCACTAGCACTTGTTGTTTGTTGATTTATTGGTGGTGGCTATTCTGACAGGCTTGAAGATATATGTCATTGTGGTTTTAGTTTGCAATTCTCTAATGATTAGGGACATTTAACATCTTTTCATATATCTCTTGGCCATCTGTACAAGGTTTGTCCAGAAAGTATCCAGTCATGTGCTGTGAAAAATAGAGACATTTATTGAAGAAGTACAAGGTACAAGAAACATTGTCCATAGTATGATAATTCCTCAGTCCCCTTCCAAGGCACCTTGGGACCTCACACAGTTCTCCCCATCACCATCGGCTGCCCAATTGTATTTTCCTGAATCTCATCAATGGTCTGAAATCTCTTCCCTTTCAAAGGTGATTTAGTTTTGGGGAAAGCCAGACATTTCAGGGCACCAAATCTGGGCTGTAGTGGGCTGAGTCACCTGAGTGATTGGATATTTTGCCAAAACAGTCTGCAAGAGACACGATGAGCTGGCACGTTGTCATGAGGAAGCTGCCAATCACCAGTTGCCCATAGCTGCGGCCTTCTGAATTATCCCAATAGTTTCCACAGAGGAATGTTCAAGCTTAATGCAAAATTGGATGCAGACTTGTCATTCCGCTCACTCAGTCCTTGTGAATGTAACAACCACACAGTACACATACTCACTCAATGGCATCGACCACCCCCACTGACGTACTGAAGTCGTCATTGTTCACACATGCACATTAGAGTCCATTCTCCTTGGCTTCCAGGTTACCTTGATGTCACAGAGCCATTCTCATTATACTAACAATGGCTGAGCTTCTTCCAGACAAGCCTCACATGTCTCCTTTGGAGAAGTATCTATTCAGGTCTTCTGCCCATTTTTAAATTAGATTGTATTTTTTGCTGTTGAGTAGTATGAGTTCCTCATAAATTTTAAATATTAAGCCATTATCAGATGCATCATTGGCAAATACATTCCCCATTTAGAAAGTTGCCTTTTTCTTTTATGGTTCCGTTTGCTGTGCAAAAAGTTTTTAGTCTGATGCAATTTTTTTCTTTTTAGTTCCCTTTTTAATCAAGATGTGTAAGAAAAAATATTGCTAATAGAAATGTCAGAAATTTTACTGCCCATGTTTTCTTCTATGATTTTTATGGTATTGAGTTTTACATTTAGGTCTTTAATCCATTTTGAATTTATTGTCTTATATGGTTTAAGAAGTTACGCATTGACATGGTTTATGGACCTAACATTAAACTGAGGATGTCTTCCACATATAAAATTATGTTTGCCTTTAACATTTTAGGAGGCCTCAGTGCATCTATATAGAATATGCAAAATTTCAACTTTCAGTAAGATATTTTATATTTCAGGCTGTCTCCAAAATTTTAGAGGGAAATATGTTCAAGTTCCAATTTCACAGAGGAACTTTTCATGTCATTAAGTCTGCTTTAACATGTTTGAGTTACTTCTCACTATAAACTCACTCATAAGACAAGAAGTTATTCAAAATCTCCTGCTGTATTTTTTAATTTAAGATGTCTTATTTTAAGACACTGTGTTTTTGCTTTTTATTTTTCCTTTATTTTACTTATCAAATCCAAGAAACATAATTCTCATAACAATTTTATTTTTTATGATGCTTGCTCCAAATCTTCTCTCATAAGGGGAGGCCCTGATCTTCTACAATTTCCTCAAAGTCTAACCTAACAGCTGTAAGCACTTAACAACTAATCAGCTCAATTCAGCTCACCTGTGTGAGTGATTCTTGACAGCTCCATCTGCTTTGAGTCAGGGTTTTTTATTTTCTTTTTTTTTGTGTGTAAAAGACTTAAAGGGAAAAGAACTAATGAATTTGCAAGATTACTTTCAGCTATTTTGAGTGTTATTCAAGGTACAAAATGTTTTAAAAGATACACTTACTTTATGCATATGTCTAATCAACAAATGGCTACCATATTGTTGGCAATAAATACTACTGACAACAAATGCAGCACGAGTGACCAAAAAGTCAGATATGGATTCCAGCATAAATAGTGAAAGGCTTCTATTGCAAAAATTGAGAAAATATTAGTTAAAAATAACAAGTCTGTCTCTAAACCTTCTAAAACATACAAAACATTTATAAAAACCATCTAATGTGGCAGAAATTACCATATTAGCTAATGTAAATGCTTAATCACTCAAAAGAAAGGGTAGGCCTTCCATATCCACAATGAGGCTAACATTGTATTAGGCATGAATATGATGATTGAAAATATCACTGAAAAACATAACAGTGCCCTTAACATTACTATGTAAAAAAGGAGTGTAGCTTTTCAAGGCGTCAGAGAGCTACTGAGGACTTGGAAAATGTATGATGTGCTCTAGCTTTCACTCTCACTTGCATCCTTTGATATTGATCCCCACTGCTTCTGTGTGGGAGCTGACATGTAACAAAAATATCACAAACTTCACCCAGCCAATAAAAGCCTTATTCCACAGGAAGATTAATGTAGAGCTCTTGACTATAAAATGTATTTTACATACACCCACACCTAGCTGTATATAAGAATCTACTACCTAAAAAAAAACATTAACAGTTGAAAGACTTTAGCCTCTGCCCAGTCATTCATTCATTCCCTTTTAAAATAGCTCTACATTAATGAGCCTAATTGTTTGCTTACTAACATCAAAGAACAAAACCTAGGTTTCCTTTCTTAGAATTACTAAAAGTCAGGGGGAGACTGCTTGATCTAAGGTCCAGGTGCTCCCCATTAAATTGCAGGGCCAGAACTAACACAAGGTTAACACCACCTCTGCCTACACCAAAGAGAGCTCTGCTCTTTTCAATGCTCAGAATTTTCAGATTGAATTAGGTGGGCATAAATGCCAGGCACTTTGATTGAATTTCAGAAAACTACAGGACATCAGATGTGGAAGGTCCTTTTAAATATTAGTTAGTTAAGTCCACCCTTAATTGTACAGATGGGAAAAGTGAGGTAAATGGTGGTGGACAGACTAGTCTAAGATTTCCTGGAATATGTGTCTGGAGATTTTCCAGGGAAATGATCCCCACAACCCTAAAACACAGAGTCTTGCCCTGTAGATTACCTGCAAAATATGACAATTTTCTTACTATTTAGGCATTGAAGTGACCTGATGAGTCTGTAAAAAGTATTTTTTTGAAAAAAGGATTCCTCAAACAAAAGGTATGTTCAAATACACTAGCCTTTGGCAGCGACTCAGCACAGGACTTTGGTGTTGGTTCAAAGCATTTGATTTTCCAAAGTATAAAACTGAAAGGTTCCTATTGCCTAAGCAATCATATTAACCAGACAGACTTCTTTATGTTTCTCCCTTGATCCTGTCAACTAAATCATTACATTATCCAGTTATATAGTAAAATAAGTATAGCAACTTTCTGATAAAATGCAGAAGGCAGTGTTTCTTCAATTTATTAGTTAGGAAAATATTACATGGCTCAATATTTTTTACTAAATGTTTGAAATATAATTATCACGAATGAACTGAAGTCAATGGGTTTCCATAATAAGAGCAAAGTGTAATGGCAAAAGCTTTGGAATTATAATTAGGAGACCGGAGTTCAAATGTGGTCCTGCTACTTACTAGCTATATGAAATTGAGATAGTCACTTAACCACTTATTTTCAGTTTGTTCTATTAAATACAAAATGAGACAGTGACTTCTTCAGAAGGATTTCACGAGATAATGTACAGCAGTGTTCTTAATAAACTATGCAGTATTGTAGAAATGTAAGATAATTTAAGTCAGAATTTTAATCTTAAGGGGATGATTTCAATCATTTAAAAGAAGGGAGAGAAGATTAACACACGTTATCAAATCATTTGGTTTCCAGCATAACAAGAGCCCAGATGATTGAACTATTTTTCAACAAATAGATTTTGACCAATTATATTGTTTAAAAAATGAAGAGAGTTTAAAAAACCTTTGGGACAACATTAAGTGTAACAACATCAGCATTGTGGGAATAACAGAAGGAGAAGAGAGTGAGCAAAGGCTCAAGAACCTATTTGAAGAAATAATGACCAAAAACTTCCTTAACCTGGTGAAGAAAAAAGACATATAAGTCCAGGAAGCACAGAGAGTCCCAAAAAAGATGGACCCACAGAGGCCCATTCCAAGACACATCATAATTCAAACAGCAAAGTTTAAAGAAAAGAAGAGAGTCTTAAAACCTGCTAGAGAAAAGCAGTTAGTTACCTCTAAGGGATAATGCATTAGACTGTCATCTGATTTTCTCAACAGAAATATTTCCAGCCAGTTTATATTCAAGGTGATGAAAAGCAAGGATTTACAACAAAGGCTACTTTACCCAGCAAGGCTATCACTTAAAATTGAAGGAGAAACAAAGAGCTTCCTAGACAAGAAAAGGCTGAAGGAGTTTGCTAACACCAAATTGGTACTGGAACAATGTTAAATGGCTTGCTTTTAGAAGATGGAATGAGAAAAGGAAAAAGAAACCAGAAGAAAATCATTAAAAAATAAAATGTCAATAAGTGCATATCTATCAATAATCTCTTTAAATGTAAATGGCTTAAATGGTTCAGTCAAGAAATGTAGGGTAAGTAAATGGATAAGAAAACATGACCAGCAAATATGCTGCATCCAAGAGACCCACCTCAGAATGAGAGATACACACAGACTAAAAGTAAAGGGATGGAAAAAGATACCTAATGCAAATGAACAGGGAAAAAAAGCTGGAGTAGCAATACTTATATCTGGTTGACCATAGCTTAAACTAAATTTAACCACCCTAAACTAAAGGATTAGGAATTTCAAGCAGTGTGGCAGACCAGTCCTGGAGATTAAAATGGGGGTACAACAGTAATTATATCCTTGAGCAGACACAGTTATAAGTTAACATTATGATAGTATCTCTTGCTACACCACAAGGTATTAACCACTTTGCCAATATAAGGAATTAGTTAATCCACCATTGACCACAATGTTTAGCTAAGAGTGGCAACCAAAAGCTCACGTGGATCTCAGAAATATTAATGAGTAAGATGTATTTGTTCCATTTCTCATTTCATGTTGTGTTTTGTCACTTTACAGGGCACAGGCTGCTTCAAGTAGAAAATTGGTTATTTGTATCACAACTTATGGGGAATGCTGCTCTTCTAGCATTTCAGAAGCCTAAGACTTTAGAATCTTTACCTTGGAATCTGACATTAAGATTTATCCTTTGAAAAACAAGGAAGGTAGTGACGATTGACTTGGATGCCCCAATTTATTTATTTAATCATTTGTTTTGAGTGCCTACTCTTTGAAATCATGGTCTAGAAGCTGGGAGCCAGAGATGTACAAAACAGAAAGTCATTTTCATCAATACATTCATATTTTCCCCCCAACAAACCAAACCTGTTTACTTGTGAAAACTACTTAACTATGACATCTTATAGAACTGGGTCTGCATCTTAATTTTATTTTAGCACCCCCAATACCTATATTATGCCTAGCGTCAAATAAGTGCTTGGTAAGAGTTTAGTGAATCAAGGGAGGAATAAAGAAAATATTTGAAACTCACAAAATGAGATGTCAGTAACTGAGAAGGCTAATGTTATATGTCTTTCAGGATATATGCAAATTCAAGGGAAATGGGCACCCACCACACTTCACTAAGGTACATAGGTACCTTCACTAAGGTACATAGGAGACCATACATAGGTGGAAATATAGCATAATGGTTAAGAGCATCACCAAGCCCTTATTATATGAAATATTAAAGGGACTTATCTAAGAAAATCAGCAGGGAAGGGGAGGGGGGAGGATGGGGAAAAGGTACAGGGAATAAGTAGCATAAATGGTAGGTACAAAATAGACAGGGGGAGGTTTAGAACAGTATAGAGAATGGAGAAACCAAAGAACTTATATGTATGACCCATGGGCATGAACTAAGGAGGGGAATGATAGTGGGGGGACAGAGGGAGATAATGGGGAGAAAAAAATGGGACAACTGTAGTAGCATAATCAATAAAATATATTTAAAAATAAAGTTATATATCATAAAAAAGAGTATGGGCTTTATTTTTTTTAAGATTTTATTTATTTATCTTTAGAGGGGAAAGGAAGGAGAGAGGGAGAGAAATATCAATGTATGGTTGCCTCTCCTGTGACCCATGCTGGGAACTGGCCTGCAACCCAGGCATGTGCCCTGACTGGGAATCAAACCAGGACCCTTTGGTTCCCAGGCCCGCACTCGATCCACTGAGCTACACCGGCCAGGGCCAAGTATGGGCTTTACAGTTGGACAGATCTGGCTTCAAATTACTAATTCCTCCATTACTTAACTGTGCGACCCTGAATGAATTACATAAACTCTCTGTACCTTACTTTCTTCATCTGTAAAACTGGGAAAGTAATAACAATCTGATAGACTTGTTGAGAGGGTATATAAATTGGGAGGTACATAAAGAACATAGGACAGTGCCTGCCTCATAGCAAATACTTATTGCTTATTAATATTAAATACTTCTTAAAGTGACACCTCAAGCAGGTACACTATACCCTCTGCAGAAAGAGCCTGTTGGGCTCTCAGGATGAAACTGGACCTAAGCCTCCCGGAGTAAGTTCACCAAGTCTGGCCTAATATCTGGAGATTCTTGGAAGATGCCTGTTATTTATTTATTTATTTATTTATTTATTTATTTATTTATTTATTTACATAAGCCAATTTCTGACTTTCTAGAAATCTGATTCTCATAGTTGCACAAAATAGATCCTAAAATAAAGCTCTTGTTGGGTATATTTTTCTACTAATTCCTTCAACAGGCAGACAACACAATTCATTTCTATTTACAGAAAGCAATTCAGACTTCCTACTTTCAGATTTAAAACAAAACTACATCTCAACAAATTAAAATGAGAACAAGTGATGATTTAGTAACAAAACTAAAGTGTTATCTAGAAAGGAAATACAAAATAAACAACATCCAACTATGCAACGACTTGGATGGTGGACAGGGGCGGGGAGGGATTAGGGAAAGAAGGAAGGATTTATTTGTTTGTTTATCGCCAGAGGATATCTTTATTGGTTTTAGAGACAGAGAGGGAGGGAGAAAGAAAGGAAGGAAATTAGAGACATCTATATGAGAGAGAAACATTGATCAGCTGCCTCTCATACATGTCCTGACTGGGGATCAAACTTGCAACCTGAGTATGTGCCCTGACCAGGAATTGAATCTGCAAAATGTTTTTGGTGTATGGGATGCTTTTCCAACCAACTGAGCCACTGACCAAGGCATAGAAGGAAGGAATTAAAGTATGGACCCAGGGTGCCTCCTTTGCAAAATTCTAAGAGATTATCTGTTCTCTCAGTGTTCCTGAGCTTGGTACGTTTGCACATTTCTAAGTCATGAATTTGCACTCAAGGCTCAGAGATGGACTTAGGACACAGAGTCCTAAGTTCACCAAGTCTGGCCTAATATCTGGAGATTCTTGGAAGATGCCTGTTATTTATTTATTTATTTATTTATTTATTTATTTATTTATTTATTTATATAAACCAATTTCTGACTTTCTAGAAATCTGATACTGGGACACAGAGAAATGCCCCAATCTGAGCATCTTTTATGTGTCAGATATCATGCTAATAGTTTCATATACATTATAGATTCACTCATAAGGCAACTCTGCACAGACTATATTACTGCTCTATTTTACAGATAAAGAAATGTAACGTTAGCATGTTTGAATATCTTCGCTGAGTTGGAAATAGAACCTAGGTTTGTCTGTCATTAGAAGCTGGGTTCTGGGGAATTCCCGCCAACGTGGAGATGTAGGCAGAAACGCTTCACTTCCTCACACAACAAAAAAAGGATAACAACCAGTTCAAAAATAAAGAACAATCAGAACTGTCAGAAAAACATTTGCATGGAAGTTCAACAATGAAGGAGTTAAAGAAATATTTACCCAGATGGTAGGAGGGGCAGAGATGGGCATCTAGGCAGAGAGGATGCATGGCAAGGTGGTGGCTGGAAGACCAGACCAGACAAGGCAGCAGCTGGAGGACTGCACAAGCAATCCCACATTTGTTCACAGACAAGCCTGGGGAAACAATGGCAGAGCAAGACAGACCACAAAACCCAGGGTGTCAGTATGGGAAACTAAAGACTCAAAACCCCAGGATGTAAAAAAATCCGTGGGGGTTGTGGTGGCTGGAGAAACTCCCAGCCTCACAGGACAATATGTTGGAGAGACCCACAGGGTCCTAAAACGTACACAACCCCCCCCACCTGTGAATCAGTACCTGAAAGAGCACAGTCCACTTGTGGGAAGCAAGGGAAGTGACAGAAAGTGGGACCAGAGCAGAGCAAATGGCATTGTTCCCTGTCTGACCCTGTCCCTCACAGACAGCACCTCCACCACGGAACCAGCAGGGTTGCCCACCATGGTGAATATCTAAGTCTCCACCCCTTACCATGTAACAGGTGCCTGAGACAAAGAAATATAGTCAAAATGAAAGAACAGATCAAAAATTCAGAAATAGTACTAAGTGATGAGGAGATAGACAAACCTATCAGATGTAAAGTTCAAAACACTGATGATCAGGATGCCCAGGGAATTGACTAAGCTAAGTAGCCAAAATGAAGGAAGAAATGAAGGCTATATTTAAAAAAGTAGAGCACTTGTTATGGAGAAAAATATATATACACAGGGAGCCAACAGTGAAGGGAAGGAAACCAGGACTCAAATCAATGATTTGGGGAAAAAAATGAGGAGAGGCTTAGGAACCTCTAGGGCAACTTTAAACATTCCAACATCCAAATCATATGGGTGCCAGAAGGAAAAGAACAAGAGCAAGGAACTGAAAACCTATTTGAACAAATAATGAAGGAAAACTTCCCCAATCCAACAAAGGAAACAGACTTCCAGGAAGTCTGGGAAACCCAGAGAGCCCCAAAGAAATTGGACCCAAGGAGTAACACACCAAGACACATCATCATTAAGTTACCCAAGATAAAAGATAAGAAGGGAATCTTAGAAGCATCAAGAGGAAAGGAAAGAGTTACCTACAAAGGACTTCCCATAAGACTATCAGCTGATGTCTCAAAAGAAACCTTACAGGCAAGAAGGGGCTGGAAAGAAGTACTCAAAGTCATGAAAAGCAAAAATAAGCATTCAAGATTACTCTATCCAGCAAAGTTATCTCTTAGAATGGAAGGGCAGATAAAGTGCTTCCCAGACAAGGTAAAGTTAAAGGATTTCATCATCACCATGCCTTTATTTTATGAAATGTTGAAGGGACTTATCTAAAAAAAAGAAGAAATAAAAACTATGAACAGTAAAATGACAATAAACTCACAACCATCAACAACTGAACCTAAAAAAAAAACAAAAACAAAAACAAACTAAGCAAACAACTACAACAGGAACAGAATCACAGAAATAGAGATCACATGGAGGTTTATCAGTGGGAAGGAGGAGGGTGGAGAATGGGTGAAAAGTTACAGGGAATAGGAATAAATTGTAGGTACATAATAGTCAGGGGGAGTTTAAGAATAGTATGGGATATTTAAATCAAAAACTTTACTATGTGAAAAAAAAGAGCAATGCTAAATAAAAATGCAATATATTTCAGGCCAAAAAAAAAAAAAAAAAGAATGGTATAGGAAATGGAGAAGCCAAAGAACTTATATGTACCACACGTGGACATGAACTAAGAGGGAGGGATGCAGGAAGGAGAGATGGTGCAGGGAAGATGGGGATAAAGGGGAGAAAAAAATGGGACAACTTTTTAAAAAATATTTTATTTATTTATTTTTAGAGAGAGGGGAAGGGAAAGAGAAAGAGTGGGAGAGAAACATCAATGTGTGGTTGCCTCTCATGGGTCCCCTACTGGGAACCTGGCCTGCAACCCAGGCGTGTGCCCTGACTGGGCATTGAACCAGGGACCCTTTGCTTCACAGGCCTGTGCTCAATCCACTGAGCTACAGCAGCCAGGGCAAAAATGGGACAACTTTAATAGCATAATCAAGAAAACATACGTTAGAAAAACAAAAATAAATAAAATAAAACAAGAAGAAGCTGGGTTCTGCACACTCACAGTGCAATTCTTTTTTAAATATATTTTATTGATTATGCCATTACAGTTGTCCCATTTCCCCCCCTTCATTCCCCTTCACCCTGCACTCGCCCTCCCACCCACACTCCATCCTTTAGTTCATGTCCATGGGTCATAAGTTCTTTGGCTTCTACATTTCCCACACTACTCTTACCCTTCCCCTGTCTATTTTCTCCCCACCTCCTATACTCCTTATTCTCTGTACCTTCTCTCCCCCTCCTCCTCCCACTCCCCTGTTGCTAACCTTCCACATGATCTCCATTTTTGTGGCTTCACTCCTGTTTTAGGTGTCCACTTAGTCTGCTATTGTTTTAGGTGTGGTTGTTAATAATTGTGAGTTTTCTGTCCTTGCAGTGTTCATATTTTTTATCTTCTTTTTCTTAGATAAGTCCCTTTAACATTTCATATAATAAGGGCTTGGTGATGATGAACTCCTTGAACTTGACCTTATCTAGGAAGCACTTTATCTGCCCATCCATTCTGAATGAAAGTTTTGCTGGATAGAGCAGTCTTGGATGTAGGCCCTTGTCTTTCATGACTTGGAATACTTCTTTCCAGCCCCTTCTTGCCTGTAAGGTCTCTTTTGAGAAATCAGCTGGCAGTCTGATGGGAACTCCTTTGTAGGTGATTGTCTCCTTATCTCTTGCTGCTTCTAGAATTCTCTCCTTCATTTTCATCTTGGCTAATGTAATTGTGATGTGCCTTGGTGTGTTCCTCCTTGGGTCCAACTTCTTTGGGACTCTTGGAGCTTTCTGGACCTCCTGGAAGTCTATTTCCTTTGCTAGATGGGGAAGTTCTCTTTTATTATTTGTTCAAATAAGTTTTCCACTTGTTGCTCTTCCTCTTCCCCTTCTGGTACCCCTATAATTCAGATGTTGGAACATTTAAAGATGTCCTGGAGGTTCCTAAGCCTCTCCTCATTTTTAAAAAAATTCTTGTTTCTTCATTCTTTTCTGTTTAGTTGTTTCTTTCTTCCTTCTGGTCCACTCCATTGACTTGAGTCCCAGTTTTCTTCCCATCACTATTGGTTCCCTGTGCATTTTCCTTCATTTCATTTATCATTGTCTTCATTTGTTCATCTAATTTGTGACCAAAATCAACCAGTTCTGTGAGCATCCTGATCACCAGTGTTTTGAACTGTGCATCTGATAGGTTGGCTATCTCTTGGTCACTTAAAAGTATTGGCTCTGGGGCTCTGAGCTGTTCCTCTGTTTGAGTAATTTTTGGTCAGGTGGTGCCTGCTACGTGTGGGTGGTGGAGCCTTAGGTATTTACCAGGGCGGGGCAACCTAGTTGCTGGGTTGTGACGCTGTCTGTGGGGGTGGGGTCAGACAGAGAACAATGGTGCCTGTTCCACACTCTCTGGGATTTGCGTCCTCTCTGCTGCCTCCCAAAAGCAAACTGGGCCCCCCTGGTGCTGGTTCCCAGGTGGGTGGGCCTAGGCACGCTCCAGGACCCAGCAGGTCTCCCCAGTGACCTCTCCTGTGAGGCTGGGAGTCTCTCCCAGCACCTTTTCAATCAGCGTTTTTAGGCTTTATTTCACATCGCTGGGGCCCTGGGCTGCACGGTCAGTCTGACTTCCAGTTCTTGACTAGTTTATCTGTACATGAATGTGTGACCACCAATGGCCAACGGCCCTGCCCATTTCCTCCTCATATCTGGGGTCTGCGAGCCAGGTGTCAGCACGGCCTGAGCTCCGGTCCTCCAGTCACTGCCTTTTCCTGCTGCGTTCTCTCTCCGCAGACTGCCAACTCTGCCCCTCTTACTAGTCTGGTTGAATGGTTGTCAGATTTCTGTAGTTTAATTTTCTGTTTTGGTTGTGTTATTGTTTATAAATCGTTGTTGTCTTTAATTTTGGTTGTTCTAGGAGGCACAGTATTTCCATCTACACCTCCATCTTGGCCAGAAGTCTCATAATGCAATACTTAAACTAAAGGGATAAAGTTCTGGAATGTGTGATGGTGTATAAATGAAGCTTTGAGCAATAAGCAGACTCTTAAGTCTCAGAACAATTTCTTTTAGGTGGATGCAAAGAACCTCTTAACTCTCATACATAAAATGCAATCCCTCTTTTACCTCCAGTGTTTTGTTTTCAAAATTAGAGTTCTCTCTATAGGCACCTTTTAATAAAACAGTCCTCTGACTTTTAGTGGAATTGTCAAAATCCAAAAGCACCAAAGACCATCTATGGGCATAGGAAGGAAAAGTGGGCTACCTTCTGTGTCAGTATTAATTTGGGAGAAAACAGGTTTTATGTACAAGGGTGTTTTACTGTCTCCCTTTCTCAGCATACTCTTGCATCCCTTTCACTCTTCCTGACTTCTATAACTTTTTTCTCAAGAATATTGAGGAAGAAATGAAAGACAACAGTGTTCTCTCCACCACAGATGGTTGTAACCTAGTCACTAACAGCCTGAAAACAGAGTACGTGTTTGAATTGGCTTCTTCACTCCATCTATGACCAGATATCTGGGGGTTCTTTTAGAAATATCAAGATTTTCCACAAATTTGATTTCTTACCTTCTTTAGTCCCAGCATTTTACTTTGTCTGAGGTTCTGACCAGCCAGAGCCAGAAGGTGAAGAAGTGCTTGAGTATTCAGCAGTCTAACAAATTGGGAGCTTTTCAAGAGCAGGGATCCATGTGTTATTCATATCTGAGCTGTCAGTATCTCTATGATGTCTAACACACAAAGCACACTCAGTAAATGTTGAGTGAATTATTATGACCTATGTCAGTCATTGTGCATCTTATGTAAGGGGTCTACTCAGAAAGATGAGACTTTTGATGCGCATTGCAAGAGGGTAAGGAGGAGGAAGAGTAAAGAAATAAACCCCAAGCAGGGTGGAAACCTGGGCCTGTCTGAAGATACATCTTTGATTCAGTCAGCTCCTCCTTAGTTATCAAGATTTATGTATTGATTTTAGATGTCTGCATCAGTGTGGAAGCAGGCATGAAACTAGAATCTTCAGAACAATTGGAAAGGGCTCAAACTGTAAAAAGAAAACCCTGGTGATAAAGGTCCCAAAGATATGAGACACAACAGAACTGATGCCACCTTTGATTTTACAGACAAAAAGGGAGAAAGTGTTGTCAGAATCCAGAAGGAGAAAATCAAGTAGAAGAGGCCACCTTAAAAGGGACAATGACCTGTGGACAAGGAACCTATACAATCTGGAGTGATCCCTTAGAGAGGGCTCTAGCATGTAATAAATGTTCAATAAATGTTAGTTATTATTTGATCCACACAATGCATCTGATTACTCAAAAGCTAAACTTAAATTACTTTCAATAACTACATGCTGTACATGATTTTGAGTACTTAACATATACTAATTCACCATAATCTTTACAACAACCTCAAGAGAGTTGCTAATACTAACTCCACTTTACAAGTGATGATACCAAGGCACAGGTAATTAAATAACTTCTCCAAGATTATTTGTCTAATAAATCAGCAGATCCATAATTTGAATGCAAGTAATTTGAGGTCAAAAAAGTAAATCCTCATCTTGCCACACCACAAGAAAAAAGAAAAGAAAAGAAACTACACCTTAACCACTGTTTTATACTGCTTGAGCTAATGTTCTTAGGTTCTGACACTGAGGGTAGGTGTGGAGTTGAGTATGCTCTAGACTATTTTGTCCCCCTTTTTCACCTCTTTCCATATCAGTTGAAGATGGTAATTTTTTGTTTAATTAATTATAGGGCCCACTTTTTAAAAAGACATTAAAATCTCTTTATGATGGTATACAATCAGCAACCCCTGTTCATATCTTTCAACACAATAAATTAAGAAATATGGATTGTCATTCAAATAGAATATCAATAAAAGGAAGACAGTGTTAGTGGTAGACTGTTGGCCAGGTCCAAGCATGATTATCAAATTACAAGTGGAAGTCACACTCATCCCTGCAATTAATCTACTGATAATAATACTGACCAACCTATTGAGGGATACCTACCAAAACCTTACTAAATAGTAACTTCAACCAGGAATAGTTATCCTGTAGTCACTTCTGATATAACATAAGTTCTAACCCACGAGGCCAAGTCCAATTACTGATCTTATTTCCATCACTCCCTTGTCAAAATAAAATAGACCTGCATTGCAAGTTATGAAAGACATTCTGAAGTTGGACTATATTATAGTGATATATTTGGCATTAGCTTTTTCTTTTATATGATTTACTCTAGTGATCACATAATGTTATAATTTGTTGCCTGGGATTCATTAAAAGATGTCTTTTGATCAGTATAATCAAATTAAACAGTTGTTTATTGTTAGACAGCTCTTCAAGATCAAGGAATCAAGGTTGGGGGTTTTATGTATGCATATTTGCACCCACATGAATGTGTATTAGTGTGTGTATGCATGTATGTGTATGAAGGTTTGGCCAGGCTCTATGGAAATTTGTGATTTCACACTTGTCAAAAAGTGTGAAAACCTTACAAATGCCATTGATACAAAAGCTAGCCAGTTCCCAGTCATATTGGAAATATGAACTTGTAATGCAGTGATACATAGATGGAAATATGGGCTTATAATAAGGTGATGCCTGTTGTGACAGAGAGGGTCTCATAAGGCTCATTTCCATTAAAAAAAGTACCCCCATCAACACCCACTTGTTCCAGAAAAATGTTAGCCACAGAAAATTCTGCACCCCTAACTTTGAACAACCCTCTCTTTTTAAATGCCCCCAAACTTCTCACTTGTCTCCTTGCTAACCAAGAATTGTCAAATATATCTGAAGACCAATTAGAAAGTCTTCCATTAAAAAAAATCTCAATTGAAAGTTTACCGATTAGAGTTTGTCTCATTATTGCCTCATTTACTTTATAAAAGTTACTTCCTTTCTAGTACCCTTGAACCTCTGCTAAAGGAAAAATGAAGGCAGATGGGTTCTGGTGCCACAAGTTAATGAATAAATAGACTTTGTTAATTTTGTCTCAGACTTAGTTTTGTCTTTCATACTTCTGAGTGCACTACAAATGGATTCAATAAGCCTTATTGAGTAACTTCTCAAGACAATTTCTTAATTTAATTCCTCATGAAAAATTAAAGGTTACTGGATTATTACTGTCCACACCAGATTAAGGTTGCCTTCATGCTAGTCTGCCTGCTGGTAACATGTGAAATAAACCTATTCTAGATTTTATTGCAAGATCTCCTTATTACTTGCTAAATTTGTGCAGATGCTGAAGTAGATGATTTAGTAAAATAATTTGTCATTGTTATACCTAACAATAAACAGTTTATGATTTCTGTACTTAAATGTAGTGATTCTTTCAATAAAAGGCATTACCAGTGAACCATATATTAAAATTAAAAGTAATATATATTTTTTTATTTTTAAGAAACTTTACCATAGGGAAAGTATTAGGGAAACCTTTTTCTCTTATGTATAACCATCCCTCTTTGGATTCCAATTATAATCATGATTGTTCAAAATAAATATGTACAGTGATGAGTTTTTTAATGTGTCAAACTTTAGAAAACTTTTAATATTCTCAGGAGGAAAGAAATAACTTTCTATCTCATCCTGGAAAATAAAATAAAATAATCACTACAATGCACCTCTGTACTACATTGAAATGTAAAACTGTAGAGTAAAAAAAAATCTTCTCATATTTTAAACTTTGATGCCAAAAAACATATTGTAATGTACTGGCAGTTTGGAGCACAAATTTGTTATTTTGGTCAATTTTTATTACTTAAAAGTCCTGCTTTAAAATAGGTTATTAAATTTTCATAAATATTAAATAAAATCTCTTCTTTATCTTGTGGCCAGATTGTAAGGGAACACCAGAAACCTTGACTTTGTGGGTTTGACAGCATAATTCTTCAGGTTACATATAACACATTAACACAGCTGTGACCAATAACTGTACTGTCTTTGTTATTCTCCTATGATATGAAATTAAAATAAAGTGGAAATGTTTATTCTATAAATGGTGAGTAACACTTTACACAGATAATAAAATTGAAGGATTTGCTTGAAAGCAAAAAGAGGTCTCTTATTTAACTAAACTTGGAGGTAACCCAATGCCATGCTCATCTGAATAGAGAGAAAGAGCTGACCATGCTGTCAAGAGACTCAGTCACATAGCAATATCTTCATTAGGGACAATTATTTCTACTTGGACTTTCTAGGTATCATGAGAAATGAAGCTTTGTTTAACATAGTGAATTGAGTAATCTTACTTGAACCAGTTGTGTTTATATGAAGATAGCTTTTCTTTTTTTGGCAAATGGAATAAATTTATGTATTAAAGACCACAAGAACTGTATAATGTCTATTGTTATTTATACAGACAAAGTAAAAAAGGGTTGATTGCAAAATTATAGAGTTACAAAATATGTGAAAACCAAGAAGTTGTTCTCCTAGGGTAAAAAATAAGAATGTAATTTTAATAAGTGACATTATCATTATTTAGATCACAAAAATTATATACTGTTTGCTTTTAATGGAAGTTTGTTGCTTTCTTCATGTGGCAATTTTGAAAAGGCTATTTTGGCTTTGCTTGCTTCACTTTTGAAATTACCCCAGACCCTGTTTAGCAGTTGCATGCTAATTCTTTCGTCAGGATAATGGTGGTTTTCCTCATGTAAAAAATTAACCTATCACATTTAATCATCTCAACTCAACATTCTTTCGGCTTGTTTTTACTAATTGATACGTTGGACTAAATCAAATTATTAAAGGTTGTTAATTGTGAATCAGATAAGTGCCTTATTCCAACATGTGCGCCTGACATGTATTTTGTTTGAAATAAGATACTTCTCCTTCAACAGACACATGCCAATCAACAATGTGCATGAGGAAATGCCATAACTGCACAGGGACAACTTGCTGACATGTATCTGCAAATTGATCTTCAAGATGTTCAGTGTCTTTAGGAGAGGGAAAGGGCACCATATGGGAAATCAAGAGCTCAAAGTGTTCTTAATTTGCTTTCCAATTCCATTTGTATATCAACAAAGCACTGTACAAAGTACTGCTGACTGCAAATGGCACAGAAACTCAGAAATTCCAACAAAGCTTATTATAGTCATGGGCTACTAAAAGTATAGGAAGTAGTCCTAAATTCAGTAGTCCTGAACAGTATCTTTGACACTTAATAAAATGCAGGACTAATGGAAATAAAACATTAAAGGAATGCTTGGAGAAGGTCAGAGAGATTGGCAGAGAGTTTAACAATCTTTTGCTATGTGTACTGTATCTTATTCCTCTAAAAACAAGATTGAGAATATAGGCAAAAATGTTTGGAGTGCCATGATGTACTTTAGTGAGAAGACATCTACAGAGTTCTGGTCCCTACTTAGTCCTGATTTGCCTGGAGCTGGTCCTAGAGCCTCACAAATTGGGGTTGCCAAGGCACACTATGTTGACATTTTTGGAGATGGCAATATGGTAATATAGGCAAAGAAAGAGCAAAAGAGGGTGTTACCCTCAGCTCATCCTTAAAAATTGTAAATACTAACATACATTTACACTTGAAGCATCTCATAACACCATCTTCTCATACTTTCAGGCACAACATGAGAGTGTCCCTTTTTGTCTCTGGAGTCACATTCTCCCTTCAGCTACCTACCTGTGATTCTTCCTGGTGGCCCTTGATTTTTGTTTCTACCTCATTTCATAGGGGAGTCAAATATTGCTGCTTAGGAGGTACAAAGAGAGATTTGTTCCCAGCCCTATGCTCCTCTTTTGGCAGTCCCAGGCCCTGTACTACACTAAAAGATTGCAATTATTCAACTGGCTTTCTTCAACAAAACACTACCTCACTGCAGTCTTATACAACAAAAGGTCCTCTACACTTTATCACTTGATGTGTTTGTTACCACATGCTGATAGTCAGATGTCATCATCAATACCTTATGCCAAATTAAAATCTGCTCTCCTCCATTTGGCAAACATTGACCTATCCATGGCCAAAGGAGGAGAAACATTTTCTCCTCCTTTGCCCCTCTGTCTGGCACCAAATACAGCTTAGGTCTGTTTGAATGTTCCTTAACAGTTTTCCTTAGCTTGGCTTCAGCTCTGGGATTTGTAATTTTTTTAGTAAGTGATACTATAAGATAGGCCAAAGCAAGAGAAAAAATGCTGATGGATTGTGAATTCCCTTTCAGTAAACACTTTTATTTTAGTGCTGAAATACAGTGACTTCCGAGAAATTTTAAGATCCAGAAGCATAGTTCAGATGACTTTACTCATGACATATCTGGGATTGCTATTCCAGAAAATGTTTAATGCATTTAAGGTGTAGTGAATATTTCTATATCTCAAGGCAGTATGTTTAGAGCATTGTGCAAAATATATGACATATAAAACATTAATACTGCTCTTAAGTATTTACAGTAAAAGGAGAGAAAATAGAAAATTCTCTTAGAACCATTAGATAAAGCAGTCATGCAGATATTAAGTGGTATGAGAGTTCAGAATACAAGGAATGTGGTTCTGAACTGCATTAGTCAGGTTAGGTTTCCAGAAAGAGGTAGGATTTGAAGTGGGCCTTGAGGATTGGGTAGTAGTTGAACACATAGAGGTGAGTAGAACATATGAAGGGACAGGGACAGCCTGAGCAAAAACACAGAGATGGAAAGCACAAGGACCACTTCCTGAGGGTGAGTAAAGTAATAACATCTGAGGAAAACTTGCAGTAAAGACTAATAGTGTCAAAAAGTACTGATTGATCTCACATGATTAGGTCCTTAAGCAATCAAGCTCTGACCTAAAATAAACTTTATTATGTTATTTTAATAGTGTTATTAAATGGAGCAGGAAATGTAAGAATTCTTTATACTGTTGCAGTTTAAAAGGTTAAAATTGTCTCTGATGGTGCTGGATAATTTGCATTTATAACAATTTCTCAAGTGACAGTGATGTTGCCTATCTGAGGGAAAGCTTTCAGTCAGCAGAAACAGCTAATGCAAAGACTTTAACACTCAAATTAGCTTGGAATGTTTGAGGAACTACAAGAAAGCCTTTTGGCTACAATAGATTGAACAAGGAGCAGCGTAGTAGATGAGGTCGGAGAGGTAACAGGTATCTGACCCAAGGCCTTGGAGGCCATTATCAGGACTTTACCTTTTCTCTGAAATTAAAAGTCACGTGATTTCGATTTTAACAAATCTCCTGGCTACCATAAGAATACACACTTAAAGAGCCCTGGCTGGTGTGGTTCAATTGGTTGGGTGTCATCCTGCAAACCAAAAGGCCGCCAGTTCGATTCCCAGACAAGGCATATGCCTGTGTTGCGAGTCAGGTCCCGAGTCAGGTCCCTGGTTGGAGGTGTGGGAGAGGCAATGAATTGATGTTTCTCTCACATGTCAATATTTCTCTCCCTCTCTTTCTCCCTCCCTTCCCCTCTCTCTCTGGATATAAATAAATAAAATCTTAGGAAAAAACAATAGAAATACTTAAAGAGAACAGGATAGGACATAGGAAAACCACTTAGAAGAATATTGTAGTAATCCAGGATCAAGAATTGTTTGGACTAGGGTAATAGTAATGAAATTGATAAGAACTGGTATGGATACATATTGAATGTAGAAACCACATGATTTCCTGATAGAGTGTGGAATCTAAAATTAAAAATAATCAAAGGTGACACCAGTGTCTTTGTTCTGAGCAACCAAAAGATGGAGATGCCATCAACCAAGGTAGGGAAGATTGTGAGTAGGGAAGACTTCAATGTGGGGGAAGATCAAGAGTTTAGTTTGGAGTATGTGTAGTTTGAAATTTATAGACTCATGAATATTATAATTGGGAGGGGCTATAGAGATTAATAGCCCAGAGAGGGATAAGAATCTGACCGAAGTCACAAATGTAGGCACTTTAAAGTAAGCACTTTGTAAAGACTTCATGAAAGCTCTCATGAGGGATAATTAGTTTAGCAGTCTTAACAAATGTATAATTTGAGGATAAATCAAGTCATATTATTCATCAATAATTTGAATAGGGCAGTCCCTGTAATGATTTTTAGGTTCTAAATCTGAAAAATATATTGGTGCTAAGAAGGTCTATTCTGTTCTCAGCATCACATATTGAGCTAACTTTCACTATGAAGGTTAGGTATCTTAAAACACATCTACTGACCTCCATCCAAAAGAATGTCCCTGAATGCTGAATCTAGGAAAAATAATTAAGGAATTCTTTGTGACAGTCGAGTGAATACTATCTTGGGACTCAGAGGTCTCATCTTTGCTACTATATCCCTGTGTATCTTGTCAAGCCACCCTCCTATCTGGGCTACAGTGTCCGACCTCATATGTAAAACTATGATATTGGCCTACATGACCTATGCATTTATTTGCAGCTCTTTAAATTAAATTTTCAGTTTCACTTTTCAGAAGGAACTCATGACTGAGTTTTCTTATTTATCAGAGCTTCCATGTGTACCTAAAATGCATTTACTTAAACAACCAGACATGAATTGTGAGTTTGGCCCCCTCATTGCAAAAGGTAACATAAAAAGTACAGCAAAGTAGTAAGTATACTGAACTTTGTATTAGAGTCTTGCATCCTTTATCTGACTCCACCATTAACTTGCTGTGTGATTTAACTGTGCTATTTAACCTCAGACTTCAGTTTTCCTCTAGCACAATGAGCTATTGCTTGACCCTTCCACATCATAGGAAATGTGTGATAATCTAATGCGATAACTGATGTAAAACAGCTATGAAAAAAGATAAATTGTGTTTAAAATGTAAATTGGCATGGTAAATAACAGCAATGAAAGCAATAATAATAGTTAACATTTATTATTCACTATATGTTCTTACCACATTAAGCACTTGCTGTGTCATTTGCTAAATGTAATTTTCTCAATAAGAACTTCACTGATCACTCCTGTTTACACCTCCAGTCATGCTCCTATCCCACTTAACTCTGCTTTATTTTGCATGGCACTTATAATCTATTAACACCCTGTTAAATCCAATATTTTAAATGATTTTATTTATTTATGTTTAGAGAAAGAAGGGAGTGAGAAAAAGAGTGATAGAAACATCAACGTGTGATTGCTTCTGGAATGTTCCCTACTGGGAACCTGGCCTGCAACCCAGGCATATGCCTTGAGTGGGAATCGAACTGGTGACCCTTTGGTTCACAGCCCACGCTCAATCCACCGAGCTACACCAGCCAAGGCTCAATCTGATATTTTTAGTTAATTATTCCTTTATTTATTTTTAGGGAGGAGGGAAGGAAGGGAGGAAGAAAGAGGGGGAGAGAAACATTGATGTACAAGAGAAAACATCAATCGGTTGCCTCTCATATGTGCCCCAATCAGGAACTTGACTGGCACCCAGACATGTGCCCTGCCAAGAAATCAAACCTTTCAGTTTTCTAGACAATTCCCAACCAACTGAGCCACCCTGTTCAGAGATAATTCAATCCGTTATTGTCTGTTTTGACTCACTAGAACATATAATCCATAAAGGGTTTTATTTGTTTTTTTTCCTCCTGTTTCACCAATACCTATATGTACTTCCATATTAGGCATCAACTTCCAGCCCAACCTTAGATAAAGTTATATTTCAGCCATATCACATCCTATATTTATGGATATGGGGTTTCCTCTGGCTTAGAATTCCCTCCCTATTAGCTTCCCCTTGTCAGATGAGAGGAGAGGGTGCCTTGGCTTAAATGCCACCTTCTTGATTGTTCCTGACTGATCACATGCAAAGAAAAATAAAATAAACTCCATCCTCACATAAGACATTAGTTGACAGTCACTTTTCGGGCTGGCATTCATGCCCCTACAAGTGTGCTTTCCCCTGGGATGATAGCCACAAGCTTCCACATGCCTGTTTGGCCTTCTTCCAGATGGTGTATGTTTGGAGTTGCTCATGGGAGGTCATTAACCTACAGAGGGGACATTTGGTCCCTTTTGCTATTTCACTAAAGATAGAACAGAAATGAGTTTCAAAGTGAGTGTTTCCATCTATCCACAACACCCAGTGACAAGTATTACCTGTTTTCCCTTAAACAAGTATAATAGAGTCACTGTAACACCAAAAGAGATTGTCTGAATGAAAATTCAGCATAAAGATATGAAGATGAGTTATTCCAATGACACCTCTGAAATTAATTATATATATTTCAATTTACTTGCTGTTTATTCTGAAATACAGCACAGTAGAAGTGTATCCACTATTGGAAAGGATGTCTGCAACAACTCACTAACTTTTTTTATAGTACTTTACAGGCATGACCTTTTCTAAGACAGGCAACAACCCTGTGAGGTAGGTCAGACAAGTCACACTCCATTTAGGGATTCTCAAAAATTTACATGCAACCACAAAAAACCCTACATAGGAACAGTAATCCTGAGAAAGAAGAGTGAAGTTGGAAGAATCACACTACCTAATATCAAACTGTAGTATAAGGCCATAGTAATCAAAACAGCCTGGTACTCGCATAAGAATAGACACATAGATCAATGGAACAGAATAGAGAGCCCAGAAATAAACCCATGCCTTTATAGTCAGTTAATATTCAACAGAGGAAACAAGACATGCAATGGGCTAAAGATAGTTTATTCAATAGATGGCCTTGGGAAAACTGGACAGATACATGCAGAAAAATGAAACTAGACCGCCTTCTTACACTACACACAAGAATAAATTCAAAATGGATTAAAGAGGAGGATGACAGCTCTGGAGTAGAGGTATTGGTGGGTGGAGGGGTGGAACACAAAGGAAAAAGGACTCATGGACATGGAAAACAATGTTGTGATTGCAGGGGGAGGGAGTATAAGGGGACTAAATGGTAATGGACAAAGCAATAAATAAATAAAGAAGGAAGGAAGGAAGGAGGGAAGGAAGGAAGGAAGGAAGGAAGGAAGGAAGGAAGGAAGGAAGGAAGGAAGGAAGGAAGGAAGGAAGGAAGGAAGGAAGGAAGGAAGGAAGGAGAGAAAAGAAAAGGAAAGAAAAAAGAAAAGAAGAGAAAATAAAAGAAAACTAAGAAAATAAAATTAAGTAAAAAAAAAAAAAATGGTGAAAGGAGTGCCAAGGAGCCTGGAGCACTGTGGCAGAGAAAGCACAAATCCAGCAGCCAGCCTCTAGACAAACCAGTGCAGGTGGCCACTTAGGATCAGGTATAAGGGCCCACACCCTGCAGGGGTCTACAGTGCCTCAGACAGGCATCTACAAGGACTAAATTTCCTTCATACTCACGAAAATTGTTACCAAAGACCCTCTGCCTGATGCACAAGAAAGTAAATAGGACGGCACCAGCTTTTGAGAGAAGAAAAGGCTTTTATTTGCAAGTCAACTAGCAAGGAGACAGGAGGCATGGCTCAAATCTGGCTCCCTGATTAGGATTCAGAGTGTGCAGTTAAGGGTTCAAAAGTGTTAGTCATGAGTGGTTTCACAAATGTTACTCCAAAGTGCTGTATTCAAGGTTTAAACTTTGTTTCTGGGTCTTGTTTGGAACAAATAGGACCAGTTTTAGCTATTTCTACAGTTGGACCTTTACCAGAAAGATACAAGAGAAATGTTGAGATGAGAGGTACCATGGGGTAGTTTATAAAAGCAGTCATGGAGGCAAGGAATTAAGAGATCTATATCTCATTTTGAGATCATCTCATTTGTTTTTTTATCAACTGTGTGACCTTCAACTAGAGACTGCCTCTCACTAAACCTCTGTTTCTTATTATTAAAAAAAAGGAGATTCAGCTAAATTCGTAAGTTTTAAAACTTTTGACCATGACTCACAATAAGAAATATATTTTATATTACAATCAAGTATATATATGTGAACATATATATCTAAATAAAAATTTCCTGATATAATAATTTATCTTTTGTGCATAAGATGTACTTTAATATTTTTACTCTATTCTGTTTCATAAAAATATCACTAGTTATAACCTATTAACTTCATGAGTTAAAATTGAAAGTAAAGTTGCAATGGACTATAAATAATCCATAAAGAACTGTCTAGAATTCCATGACTCCAAGTAAGGAACAAATCTTACTGACAGCAACAGACCTAGCCAAACATTAAGCATAGTCTACTAAAGAGAAGAATTAAGAGTGAAAGGAAATTGACATATTTGGAACAAAATAATATATTAATGACAAAAGAAAGTCAATAAGACTTTCAAACTTAGCTATATAGATGTGCATGTTTAACTCTTCATTAAAAGAGACAAGAACCAGGGCAATACCTGGTTGAAGGATATTGAATACCTGGGCAATTTGGTAAGAACAACTTTCTCTTTGGAGACATCTTGAAGGACACTGAAAATTGTCTTTTTTAGGGTTCATTCTTTTCTAAATTCCTTGCAAATGCAGATTTCTTCTATCCACACATAATCTCTTTTCACAAGGTATAACATAATTGATTGAGGAAGAGCACATTCCTTGAATTACACTCTGGACACCTCGATTTAAATTAGGATATAAATTACACAATGTAGTCATCCATTTATGAAGTGTTGCTTTGATTTTTATTATTATCAGTAATATATAATCTTTCATATTTAAGGAAAACTATTATCTTAAGTTTTGGGAGATTCATTTTTTTAGCCATTACACAAGTGTTTATTGAGTATCTCCTGGAGGCTAAACCCTCTTATAGGTGCTGGAAATGCAATAATAGCTGTCTTTATTCATGTGGAGCCCATGAAGCCACTATATTAACTTGTCTACAATCCATATGCTGCAGGCAGAACTAGCCTAATTTATGAAATGATCAATATAAGGTGCTTGGTCAAGGAAACTGATCTTATTGGAATATATCTAGTGATAATGAGGAAAAGCACATAAAGACAATGTAAAGTACATTGTATGTAAAGTACAGCATAGGGAATATGGTCAATAATATTGTAATAACTATGTATGGGGCCAGATGGGTACTGGAAATATCAAGGGGAGATACTTTGTAAAATATATGAATGTCCAACCACTATGTTGTACATGTGAAACTAATATAAAATAATAGTAAATATCAATTATAACTGAAAAATTAGAAAAAGTTAAAAGATCCTCTGTTCCCTTTGGACAGGAGAGGGGAAGACTGCTGCTTTGGAAGCTGCTGGCTGCCACACAAGTGGTGCTATCCTTTGGATGAAGTCAACACTATGGATGTAGTAAAGAGATGGCCTTTGATAATATTGGTGAGTTAGCTAGATAAAGCCTCATGCAAAACTCACCCTTCTTTTGGACCATTTAGTTACATGGTTCAATAAATGTCCTTACTTATATTTAAAAATTAACCAGAGAGCCCTGGCTGGCATGCCTCAGTGGATTGAGTGCCAGCCTACTAACCAAAAGTTTGTTAGTTCAATTCCCAATCAGGGCACATGCCTGGGTTGCAGGCCAGGTTCCCAGTAGGGGGCATGCAAGAGGGAACCACACATGGATGTTTCTCTCCCTCTCTTTCTCCTTCCCTTTCTCTCTCTAAAAAAATAAATAAACATCTAAAGAAATAAAAAATTAAAATTAAAATTAACCAGAGAGCTTATTAGAAATAAGTAGACTCCCATTAGAAATGCAGACTCCCTTGAACCACATGAGAAATTAGATACTCTGGGGGTGAGAGCCACAATTTGGGATTTAATATGCCCTTCAGAAGTTTCTGGTAGACACACAAGTCTGAGAACCACAGGTATAGATAATTCTGCTCTGTTTTTTCCCCTTAACTGTTTTACTTTGTTTTATGTTTTAGTCCACAAGCTACTTTAAATTCCTTGGGAAAATGACAGGATACAAACCTACATAAATACATATTAAATGAACTGCCCGTCTTGCTACAAAGAAGCATTAAATTGGAATACAATTCCTTCCTACAAACATCTTCAGTAACTCCAAAATCTGATCCAGCATAAGTTCTACTTTCAAAAACATAGACCATTTGCCTGTTACCATTTAAAGTTCTTTTACCACCCAAGATGGTAGTTGAAAATAGATTGCACTAAAAAATTGAAGTTGTAAGTCAAGTATGACTCTTATTTAGGTCATACCAGCTAATGCTGTTCCATTACATTAACTTCTACTTCCTAAGCTTTCTGTCCCCCAACTCGCCAATCCTTCTCCACCAAAACTTTCTTTGGGATCCACCAAATATAAATAGCATGCCTAAATACACTCAGGTGTCTTGAAGGACCATCCGATTATAGATGCTATCTTTGCCCAAACTGCTTTTGGCTATTAGACTTCTGGGCCTTGCATAGAGGCCTGTTGTCTGTACATACACCTCCAGCCCAGCCACCTGCAATAAGAACACAAATAAAAGCACAAAATATTCAGTCCCTAGCTGGTCCAGGTAGAAAAGTCCTTAAATTGGAAATCTCTCTGGAAATGTGTAAGTCCATCAGTGATGTTATGCCCTGAAAAATCTGCTAACAAATTAAAGGTCTAAAAGGTTAAGTGACAGTTTGACAAGCATGTGTCAAAAAGGAAGGCACATGGCAAAAGAGTACCCTTCTGACTCTGCCTGTGGGGGGTGGTTTAGGCAGCATCGAATTACAGGATTTGGAACAAGTTAAACACAAAAGAAAACAGTATAACATGTGGCAGACACAGACCTGCAGAAATGAAAACAGCTAATAAAACGGCTGTGTAAAGCAAGTGGAAATTCCTTCTTTACTCAGATCTCAATACTGTTACAATAATAAGCAATTATAACATCCCCTTTGCTTGTTGCACAACATGAGATAATCAGAAACAAATGGATGAGCTGGAGAAACCTTTTGCAGGCAGAGCAATTTCCAACATCCAGTCAAGTAGCAGCAAGAAGCACGGTGAAAAAAGCATTGACCTGGAAATTACTTCACCAAATACATTTTAATATCATGTCCTTAACTTTTACTAAAGATCAGTATGACAAATGACCATCTGAAAAATATTTTTATGTTTAATAAGTCCTGTATTTTAAAGACACATATACACAATCTCAACACTTATTGAATAATTATTACAAAGGAGACACTGTTAAGATTTTTACCTATACTTCTTTATTCAATCCTCAAAAAATACTCTATGAAAGATGTATTATTATCTTGATTATTGAAAATGAAGAAACTGAGATGTAAAGAGGACATACAGTATGTGATGTTGCCAGAGTTTTAGTCTGTCTCTGCCAACACCAAATTCCATGTTATTATCTACTTTATTTTTGTGTGTAGAGATGTTCTCTGTATATGAATTCACAAGATTGTTCTGAGTTTTATATTATGAATAAGGGTACTTCCATTGGCTCCCTGAGACATTTTTCTTTATCAGATAATAAGACTGACATAACAAAGTATACTTATCCCTTTTGCTTTGTCTTATTAGAAATTCAAAGCTAAAGTTTATACTGTTTTGAGAACTACCTTTTTTTTTACTTTCTGATTTTCTCTGTCCTGCCCTTATCTGTACATAACTCATGCTCTTTTCTAATTGTTTTTTTTTGTCTGCCTCTATTATTTTAAGCTGCACAAACACATTTTGGAAGTATATATAATATAAATAAGTAATTTCACTTGATGGGTAGGGTAAAGTGAGTATCATCTATTAGGTGTCTTGTAAAGATTTAAGGTTTCCTTAAATTCCACAATGGAATACTATGCAGCAGAAAGAAAGAAAGAAGGACCTTTACCCTCTGCAACAGCATAGATGGAACTGGAGAGCATTATATGCTAAGTGAAGTAATCCAGGTGGTGAAAGACAAATACCATATGATCTCACCTATAAGTGGAACTTAATCAACATAACAAACAAGCAAGCAAAATATAACCAGAGACATTGAAATAAAGAACAAACTGATAGTGACCAGAGGAGAGAGGTGAGGGGGATAATGGGGGAAAAGGGGCAAGGGTCATCAAGGAACGTATAAAGGACTCATGGACAAAGACAGTGAGGGGGAGGATTGAAGGTGGGAGGTGAGGATGGGTGGGGCAGGGTGGGAAGTGGTGGTGGGGAAAACGGAGACAACTGTACTTGAGCAACACTAAAAAAAATGTAGACAACCATAAAAAATGATTTAAGATTTCGCCAGATATTCTTTTTCATTTTTAAATAAATTAATATAAACTCATGATTACTCTTTTCAAATGTTAGGGATATGTGTAAGTGAAAAGCAGAACTCTTCCTACCCCTGACCTCTAATTCTCACTCTTCATAAGTAGCCACTATAACTTCTTATGTATCCTCTGAGAAAAGTTCTATGCACAAATTTATAAAGAAACAAGCATTGTTAACTTGGTTACCTATTGTTGAATAGCAATATTACCAAAAAACTTAATGGCTTAGAACAACATACATTTATTATCTCATAGTTTCTGTGAACCAAGAGTCTGGGCATAATTTGACTGAGTCCTCTGCTTAAGGTATCACAAAGCTGTAACCAATGTGTTTGTTGGGGTCATGGTCTTATCTAAGGCTTAACTGAGGAAGGATCTCCACCCAAGCTCATGTGGTTGTTGGCAGAATTTTTTTTATGGATCGTGGAACTGATGGCTTTAGTTTCCTGTTAGTAGTCAGCCAGAGGTTGCCCTCAGTTCCTTGTCCCATGGTTTGTTTTAGTCTATTTGGGATACCTTAATTAAATTGCCATAAATTGGATAGCTTATAAGCAACATAAATTTGTCATAGCTCTAGAGACCAGGAAGCCTAACAAGGTGCCAACAGATCTGAAGTCTTCTGAAATCCCACTTTCTACTTTATAAACAGCATCTTTTTCTGTGTCTTCACATGGGGAAAGGAGCAAGGAAGCTAGCTCACTGGGGTGTCTTTTATGGGGGAAGATATCCCAATCATGAGGGTTACGCCCTTACAACATAATCACCTGCCAAAGCCCTAACTCAAATACCACCATCTTGGGGGACAGAATTTCAACATATAAATTTTGTAAGCACAAAAACATTCAGTCCATACTGTCATCACAGTACGGCTGCATGCTTCCTCAAAAGCCTCTAAGGAGAGCACATCCTCTCACAAGATAGACTTTACAATCTGATGTAATGTAATTATGTACATGTAATCAGCTGCATCCCATAGCCTTTGCCATAGTCCATTGATAAGAAGCACATTATAAGTCTTGCCCATAATTAAGAAGAGGGGATTACACAAAGGCCTTATTACCAGGAGACAGGGATCATCTTGGCCACTTTGGAGTCTGCCAGCCACAATTATGTATCACAAAAATTAAAAGAGAATTATGATCCCTATTCTGTTCTATATCTTGCCTGTTTCCCTTTAAAATATATCTTCCATATTTTCTCACATAGAGATGAGCCTTACACTTTTTAATAAGTCCCACATATACCACAATGATTTAACTCATCCCTCTTTGAATGACACTGATACCAACTCCCTTTATTGCTTTGATTAATATTGTAAATAGACATTTTTGTATATGTGTTATTGGGTACTTCTGTGAATATATACATAAATACAATTTTAGAAGTCTAATTTCTGTTTCAAGGGTATACAAGGTCTGTCCAGAAAGTATCCAGCCATGTAATATGAAAAATAGAAGCATTTATTGAAGAAGATACAAGATACAAGAAACAGTGGACATAGGACAAAGATGCCTCAGTCCCCTTCAAAGTAAGCACCTTGGGACCTCACACAGTTCTCTCAATTCCCATCAGCTGCCCTGTCATGTTTTCCTGAATCTCATTGATGGTCTGAAATCTCTTTCCTATCAAAGGTGATTTTAGTTTTGGGAAAAGCCAAAAGTCACAGGGCACCAAGTCTGGGCTTTAGAGGGCTGAGTCACCAGGGTGACTGGGTATTTTGCCAAAAAATTCTGCACATGATGAGAAGCATGAGCTGGTGCATTTTTGTGATGAAGCTGCCAATTACCCAATCACCAGTTGCCCATAGCTGCGGCCTTCTGAGTCATCCAAATAGTTCCCACTGAGGAATGTTCAAGCTCAATGCAAAATTGGATGCAGACTTGTTGTTCTACCCACTCAGTCCTTGTGAATGTAACAACCACACAGTACATGTGCTCACTCAATGGCATCTACCACCCCAACTGACTGGTACAGTGAAGTCATCATTATTCACATATGCACATTCCAGTCCACTCCCCTTGGCTGCCAGGTTACGTCAATGTCATGCAAACCATTCTTGTCTTATTAACAATAGCTTAACTTTTTCTGGACAGACCTCGTATACTTTAAAATTTTTGGTGAACAAAATACAAAGTGAGCCAAATCTAAATAGAATAAACATTTCAATATTTGCAGTCTGATGGTTTAAAAATGGTGTTATATTTCTTTAAAATCAAGAAATATATTCTTGGGTGAGACTTAAAAATTAAAAAATTAAAAACATAACAATGTTATTTTATTTGCATTTCTTTAAATGAAAGATAGAGAACATCTTTATATGATATAATAGACTTATTTTTTAAATTTTTTGAAGCACCTTTTCTCATTTTTTATTTCATCTTTTTTCATATTCATTTATAACAGCTCTTTGTATATTAAGAAAATTACATTTCTGTAATATATATTACATTTTCACAGTTTTTAATTGGCCTTCTGATTTTGATTATGATATTATTTTTCTAAAAAATTTTAAATTTTAAGTAGTTATATTTATCTTTTTCAATAAAGGCACCCAATGTACCTTCTTATACTGATTTGGTTTGATTTACTTTCTTATGGCTTTGATCCATTTGTACCTTATTCTGATGTAAAAAGTAAAGTAGAAATTTAACATTTTTTTACCACAATGGCTGTCCAATTCATCTTAACCCAATTTATTTATTAATCTATCTTCTCTCTACTGATAAACTGAAAGACATGAAGACAAGTCATTTAAATGTCAGCGAATTCACAATTGCAGTTGTAAAAAAGCTCAACTGTTTACAAGAAAACACAGATAGGTAGTTTGATAAATTCAAGAACAAAAATCAACAAACAAAACAAGTACTTTCCAAAAAGTATTAACTTCAAAAAGAAACAAATAGAAATTCTGGAGATAGAACTTAACAAAAGAGAGAAAGAACAAACAAGTAAGCTTAGGAAATAGAGCTGACCAGATAGAGGAAAGAATTAGTGATATTGAAGATAGAAATCTAGAAATGATCCAGAGAAAAAAAGAGAGACACTTGAGCAAAAGAAGATGACAGAACTTTATAAGAATTATCTGACTCCATCACAAAAACAATATAAAACAATAGGTATACCAGAAGAAAAAGAGAGGGAGAAGAAAATGGAGAGACTTTCCATACAAATAATTGACAAAAACTTCCTAAGACCATAGAAAGTGCTAGATCCTCAAATCCAAGAAGCAAATAGGATATCTAACTGTCTCAATCCAAAAAGGCCTTGTCCAAGGCACACTATATTAAAATTGCCAAAAACTAAAAACATGGAAAGAATTCTCAAGGCAAACAGGGGAAAATACAGTAGCTATAAAGGAGAGTCCATTAGGTTATCATCAGATTTCTCAGATAGAAGCCTATAAGCTAGGAGACAGTGAAATCAAATATTCAAACTACTAAAAGAGAAAAATTATCAGCCAAGAAGAATATATCCAGGAAAGTTATCCTTTAGTTATGAAAGAGAGTTAAAGACTTTTCCAATCATACAGACACTGAAGGAATTTATCACCAGAAGACCTCCATTGCAGGAAATACTAAAGGGGGTTGCCCTATCTGAAACAAAGAATAAAAGGTCACAACACTATGAATAAGATCACCAACAGGAAGACAGAAGCAACATATTACAACCCTTTTTTAGAATAAGGTACTATACACTTAAATATAACATAAAGGTTAAAGGAAGTAATAACTTTAAAAAGAGGAAGAATACAGTAGCTACTGCAATTTGAAAATTAACTCACAGTGTACATAGGGATAATTCATGACACAAAAGCATAAAAGGAGGGGGTAAAGATTTGAATTTTCAAAGGAGGATGGAGATCAAATGCATTCAGAAGAAAAAAAAAGCTACTGTGCATATGAAACATTTTCTTACATAAACTTAATGATAACCACAAAAAAAAAAAACAACCAAAAACTGAGACAAATAACTTAAAAAAGAGGAAGAACAGGAAAAAACTATGGAACACCACCAAATAAATACAACAGACAGAAACACAAGAGATAAAATGGCTATAGGAAATTCTCACACATCAATAATTACTGTAAATGCAAGTGGACTGAATTTACTAATATAGAAGCATAGAAGAGTAGACTGGATCAAAAAAATACAAAACCCAACCCTATGCAGCCTTCAGGATACATATCTGAGTGGCAAATACATGATTCAGAGCACCAAAATATATAGACCAACTACTAACAGAACTAAAGGGAGAAACAGACCAAAACACAATCATAGTTGGGGACCTTAATACTCTATGGACAGCTCTAGACAGATCATCCAAACAGGAAATCAACAAAGAAATATCAACTTTAAACCACACATTAGACCAATGGACATAATTGATATTTACACAGCCTTCATCCCAGAACATCAGCTTATATATTCTTTTCCAGTACACATAGAACAGTCTCAAGGACAGGCCATATGTTGGGTCACAAAACTAGTCTCAACAAGTTGGAGGAGATTGAAATCATACCAAGCATATTCACTACCACAATGCTTCAAAATTAGAAATGAACTGCAAAAAGGAAGTGAAGAAACTCACAAATATGTGGAGATTAAAGAACATACTACTAAAAATGTCTAGGTCGAAGAAGAAATACAAGATGAGAGCAAATATATAGAGAGACCAATGAGAATGGCAATATGACAACATCAAAACTTCTGAGATGCAGTGAGGGCAGTAATAAGAAAGAAATTTATATCTTCACTGACCTATTTCAAGAAACAAGAAAAATCCCAAGTAAAAATCTAAAATTGCATCTTAAAGAACTAGAAAAAAGAAGAACAAAAGCAACCAAAAGTCATCAGAAGAAAGAAAATAATAAAAATTTAGCAGAATGAATAAAGAACAAAAATACTATATAAAAATTAATACAACAAAGACCTCATTCGTTGAAAAGATCGATAAAATTGACGAATCCCTGGCTAGACTAAGAAGAAAAAAGATAAACATAAACAAAATCAGATATGAAAGACAAGGAGATACCACAGACAGCACAGAGATACAAAGAGTCATACCAGAATGCTATGAAAGACTATATGCCACCAAATTCAATAATCTAGAAGTGGATAAGTTCCTAGAAATATATAATCTTCCTATACTGAATCATGAATAACTGGAAAATCTAAAAAGATCTAAAAACAGTGAGAAAAATGAAACGGCTATTAAAATCCTCCCCCCAAATAATAGGCCAGGACCAGCTGGCTTCCTTAGTGAATTCTACCAAATATTCAAGGAAGATTTGATACCTGTTCTTCTCAAGCTCTTCCAGAAAATTGAAGAGACAATAATACTTTTGACACATTTTATGTGGCCAACGTACCCCTGATACCAAAATGTGACAAGAATAACACAAAAAAGGAAAATTGCAGAGCAATATCTCTGATGAATATAGATGCAAAATTCTAAACAAAATACTGGTAAATCAAATACAAAAGTACTATAAAAATAACACATCAGGATCAAGTGGAGTTCATTCCAGGGTTACAAGGATGGTTCAGTATATGCAAATCAATCGATGTAAAACACCATATTAACAGAACAAAGAGTAAAAATCATGCCCTGGCTGGTCCCCAGTAGGGTGTAGACGCAACTACACACTGATGTTTCTCTCCCTCTCTTTCTTCCTCCCTTTCTGTCTAAAAATAAATAAATAAATAAATTTTTAAAAAATCATATAATCTTATCAATAGATGCAGAAAAGCATTTGATAAGATACAACATCCATTTATGATTAAAACACTCAAACAAATTCATTAATGAACAAAATAGAACCACAGGCATGGAAACATGGAACAGACTGTAAGTGACCAGAGAGGAGGGGGAGGGATGGTGGAAAGAAGGGAAAGGAACTGGATCAAGAACATGTATGAATGACTCACAAACATGGATGACAGTGTGGGAATTGACTGTGGGAGCAGGGGTTGGAATGGATGAAGGAGGGCAAAGGGGGGGGGGATTGAGATGACTGTAATAGAATAAAAATAAATAATTATCAAGAAAATGGGTATAGAAGGAAAGCACCTCAACATAACAAAGGCCACATATGACAAACAATTAGGCAATATCATACTCAATGGTGAAAAACTGAACGCTTTTCATCTAAGAACAGGAACAAGACAAAATTACCCACTCTCACCATTCATTTTCAACATAATGCTGGGAGTCCTAACCAGAGCAAGCAGGCAAGAAAAGAAATAAGGCATCCAAATTGGGAAGGAAGTAAAAGTGTCACTTTTTGCAGATGACATGATTCTGTATACAGAAAACCCCAAAATCTCCACCAAAAAAATAGAAACAATAAAACAATACAGTAAAATTATAGAATACAAAATCAATGTACAAAAATTCACTGCTTTCCTATATAATAATAATGAAACTTCAGAAAAAGAAATGAAAAAAATCCTTTTGCAATTGCAACAAAAAATAAAATACCTAGGAATAAACTTAACAAAAGACGTGAAGAACCTATATACTGATAACTACAAAGTACTATTAAAAGACATTGAAAAAGACAATAAAATGGATTAGAAGAAGCAACATAGTTAAAATGTTCACATTACCAAAAGCAATATACAGATTTAATGTAATCACAGCCAAAATCCCAATGTCATTTTTTAAAAGAAATAGAACAAAATATCATCAGATTTGTGTGGAACCACAAAAGACCCTCAATAGAGAAAACAATTCTGAGAAAAATTAATGAAGCCAGAGGTATTACACTACCTGACTTCAAATTATACTACAGAGTTACAATAATCAAAACAGCATGATATTGGCTGAAAAACAGACACATAGACCAAGGGAACAGAATTGAGAGTGTAGAAATAAAACCACATGTATATGGGAAAATAATTTTTGACAAAGTATTTAAAAACATACAAAGGTGAAATGAAAGCTTCTTCAATAAATGGTGTTGGATGTAAAAGTATAAAATTAGATTGCAATTTTTCCCCATATACAAAACAACTTAAAATGGACCAAAGACATAAACATAAGATTTGAAACAATAAATTACATAAAAGAAAACATAAGTACTAAACTCATGGACTTTGCTTTTTGGGAACATTTTACAAACTTGACCCCAGAGGCAGTGGAAGTGAAGGCAAAAATAAATAAATGAAACTATGTCAATCTAAAAAGCTTTTGTACAGCAAAAGAAACCAACAATAAAACATAAAGGCAAACAGCTGAATGGGAAATGATATTTGCAAACAGCAGCTCCGACAAGGGGTCAACATCCAAAATGTATAAAGATCTCATACAACTCAACACTAAACAGTCAATAAAATTAAAAAATTGACAGAGAGGCCAGAACAGACACTTCTTCCAGGATGACATACAAATGGCCAACAGATACATAAATTAAAGACACTCAACACTACTAGCTTTTAGGGAAATGCAAATCAAAACTACTATGACATACCTCCTCACACCTGTTAGAATGGCTATTGTGAACAACACAGGTAATAGCAAGTGCTGGAGAGGTTGTGGAGAAAAAGAAACCCTCATTCACTCTGGTGGGAATGTAAAGTGGTATAGCCACTATGGAAAACAGTATGGAGGTTCATGAAAAATTAATAATAGAGTTACCATATGACCCTGCAATCCCTCTTATGGGTACCTACATTAAAAACTCAAAAACATATATTTGCAAAGATATATGCATCCCTAGGTTCGCTGCAGCATTATTCATAGTGGCCAACACATGGAGACAACCAAGTGTCCTTTGATAGAGGATTGGCTAGAGAAGATGTGGTACACATATACTAGGGAATACTATTCAGCCATAAGAAAAGACTAAATACTGCCATTTGGGACAACATGGATGGACCTTGAGAATATTATGTTAAGCAAAATAAGTCAGCAGAAACAACCAGGAACCATATGATTTCACTCATGTGAGACATAAAACTGAAACTCATAGACACAGACAACAGTAGAGTGGTTACTAGAGAGAAGGGTATGGGAGGCAGTAAAGGGTAAAGGGGTCAAATATATGGAGACAGAAGGTTTGACTGTGGGAGGTGAGCACACAATGCAATATACAGACCATGTAGCATAGGAATGTACACTTGAAACCTATGTAATCTTATTAACCAATGTCACCCCAATACATTCAATAAAAAGGACCTAAATAAATGTATAGCTAAAGATCAATTGACTAACAGTATTAAAGAAAATGGATGTTGTATATAAAAATTTTTACCAAGCCTAAAAGAAATTTTAACTAATTTTGCTAAAAGAAGTAAATGGGAATTTGATTAAAAATTGTTCATATAACATAATATTGTATAACTCTAACATTAATTTTCTTGAATTGATGTGATCTTAACTAGTACATTCAAAGATATTGGGAATGTGATTTCAGTATGTGGTATTTTCTAACACAAAGAAATTCTTCTTATTTTTTAACGCATAACAAAATTATTCCCTTTTCAACTTTTTAAATTTCATGGGCTTATAATTTAAATGAATTTTCATATAAGACTGAGTTTTGATTAGTATTAAAAGTAAATGCACAAATTATAAATAAATATTTAGTTAATTATATTTTGACACAGTAATTGTCACTTGAAGTTGAATGTAATTTACTTGAGTAATATTTCTTCTGACTGTAGTCAGCATGAATCAATTTAGCTATTTTTAAAAAATAATTTTAAGCTGATGTTTAAGACCATAAAAGTTTGTAACCTGGGTTAAACCCAGAACTCAGTGTTTCTCTATCTCTCTGAATGATGACTTGATTTAAGAAAAATGGGTCAAAATATGATTTTCATTTACATGTAAAACTTTTGTAGAAGAAATCAATAAAATTGAGAAGCAAGGCATCAATATAGAAAGTCAATGAAATAAAAAGCTGTTTCTGAACAGATCAATAAAGTCAATAAGCCTCTAAGCTGGCTAGCTAAAATATAGAGAAAGAGGACACAAATTACTAATAGCAGAAATGAGAGTGACATCAGAGGAATGGCAGCGTGGGAGATTGCCCTGGTTTCTGCCCTTGAAGTTACAACAGTTTAACAGATATAATTCAAAGAAGGATTTCCTGTGCAACACACAAACGTGTCTGAGAGATTCACACTTTGAAATATCTGAAGGTAGGCAAGTAGGGGTGAGCCAGGGAGGAGTGAAGGAAGAAGAGCAGATACATGTTCCATGGACACAGCCCAGAGCACTCACTTCCAGTCTTTGAAGAGAGGAAGAAACAGGTTGCCTCGGGCACTTCTGGAGCCCAGGGGAGCAAGGAGATAACAGTTAGCTCTCCTGCCAGAGTGGTGGGTAGGTGCAGGCTGTGGTTGTATGGTGGCAGGCATTACCAGGCAGAAAAAAGCCATAGATCCCAAATGCCTTCCCTCGCCCTCCCAGAACTAACCCGCCACCCCACCGAGAGATAGCAGTGTGACCTAGAAGAACCTGTGCTCAGATTCAGACCACATAACCTGCAACTCTAAGAAACAGAAGCAACATTTTTTTCCCTGAGCAGCAGGGGTATGTTGTTGATAATCCTACTGACAGAGGTGGAGATACCAAGGTGAGGTAGCTGAGATCTGGCAGTAAGCATTACTGGGAGGAGGAGAAAAAGCCACAACCAACCTCTTCCAAAGGCACCAATCAACCCCTTAGAGCTCATCCTGCTCCCACCCATCACAGCTGCACTGCCAGCAGCACCTGGTTGGTTACAAGGGACACTGCTGGGCATTTTCTTTTCTTCCTTTTTTTTTTTTTTGGTTTCTTTTTTTTAATTTGTTGTATTTTTTCCAATGCTATTTAGTCCTCTTATATGCCCCTCCTCCCCACAATCACCACATGAGTCCCTTTTCTTTTTGCTCAATCCCTCCCCCCACCTTAGCTGTCCAGATGCCAGAAGCCAGAGCAGTGCCAGAGAAACTAAAAAGCTTGGCCTTCAGTGCCACCTACTGGAAAACAAAAGAAAGACTTCCTTATCAACCAACTAAATAAAGAAGTGCCATTCTTTTCTCTCCTTTTTTTTTTTTTTTTTTTGAAGATTTTATTTATTTTTAGAGGGGAAGGGAGAGAAAGAGAAGCATCAGTGTGTGGTTGCCTCTCATATATACCTTACTGGGGATGTGGCCCACAACCCAGGCATGTGCCCTGACTGGGAATCAAACTAGTGACAATTTGCATCACAGGCCGGCACTCAATCCACTGAGCCACAGCAGCCAGGGCAAAAAATGTCATTCTTAAAATAATATATATGCATATATGCATAGCCCATGGACACAGCCAAAAATATGGTGGAGGCCAGAGGGAAGGGAGGGTGGGGGCTGGTTGGGTGGAGGTGGGCAAAGGGGAAAGAGAATGGGGATATGTGCAGTAGTGTCAACAATAAAGATGAAGTTAAAAAACAAATGTATGCACTCCTATGTTAACTGCAGCATTATTTACAATAGCTAAGATCTGGAGGCAGCCTAAGCACCCATCAGTATATGAGTGGATAAAAAAGCTGTGGTACATTTACACGACAGAATACTACTCAGTCATAAAAAAAAAGAACTCCTACCTTTCCAACAGCATGGATAGACCTGGAGATTATTATGCTAAGTCAAATAAGCCAGTATGTGAAAGAATAATACCACATGATCTCACTTATATATGGAATCAAATAAACACAATAAACTAACAAAATAGAATATTTTTTAAAGTCTGTTTTCCCTGATAGAGGTATAGCCACTCAGCTCTTTGTTTGTTTCCATTTGTACAAAAAAGTTTCCATCCCTTCACTATCAGTCCGTGTATTTTTGTATCTGAGGTATATCTCATGTGGACTGCATATAAATAAGTCTTGTTCTTTTTATCCATTCATTTACCTTTTTTGATTGAGGAATTTAGTCCATTTATAGTTAAAGAAATTTTAGGACAGTTTTATACTTATTGCCATTTTGTTTATTGTTTTCTGGCTGTTTTTTAGTTCCTTCTTCTCTTGCTCTGTTTCTTTGTGGTTTGATCATTTTTATTGCTATGTTTATATTCCATTCTTGTTATATTTTTAAAAATATTTTATTTATTTACTTTTCAAGAGAGGGGAAGGAAGGAGAAAGAGAGGGGGAGATACTTCAATGTGTGGTTGCCTCTCCCACACCCTCCACTGGGGGCCTGACCTGGCCCGCAAGCCAGGCATATGCCCCAACTGGAAATTGAACCAGTGACCCCTCAGTTTGTAGGGTAGCACTCAATCCACTGAGCCACACCAGCCAGGACTCTTGTTATATTTTGAGTATCTGCCATAGGTTTTTGTTTTGTGGTCACTGTGTAGGAAACATATATCCAGATAGATAGATAGACAGATACATACACACATACAAATCTAGATACATAGATACAGATACATATAGATATATACAGACATATATATTTAAGTTAATAGCATATTAAGTTTGAATATATTTTAAAATCTACATTTTTACTCCAATCCTCTTCTTTTGTTTTTGATGCCACATTTTATATCTTTCTATTTTGTGTATCTCTTTACTAATGGTTGTAGTTGTAGTTGTTTTTACTACTTTGTCTCTATCCTACATATTAGCTTTATAATTGATTTGTCTACTACCTTTACTAAGTTTTACTTTAGTAGTGAAAATTTTACTTTCTTATTTTTTATTTTATTAATTAGTGCACTTTCTTTTCAGCTTAAAGAAGTACCTAACATTTATTGTAAGGCCAGTTTATTGATGGTAAACTCCTTTAGTTTGTGTTTGACTGGAAAAATCTTTATCTCTCTTTTGGTTCTGAATTATACCCTAGTTGTAGAGTGTTCTTTGTTGGAAGTATTTTGATTTTAGAATTTTGAATATGTCATATGACACTGTCGTGGCCTGCAAAGTTTCTCCTGAAAAATCTGCTGATAGTCTTATGCCTACTCCCTTGCACATAAAAAGTTGCTTCTCTCTTGATGCTTTTAAGATTCTTTCTTTACCTTTAGCTTGGGCTTCCTGGTATTGGAGGTCTGTTTCCTTCCCCAGGATAGAAAATATTTTAACCACTATTTCTTCAAATAGGTTTTCTGTTTCTTTCTCTCTCTCTTCTCCTTCTGAGACTCATATAATATGAATATCATTTTAATTGACATTATGCTTAAGCTATTCACTTTTCTCACTCTTTCTTTTTTGTTGTTGCTCTGTTAGTGTGAGTTCTATTGTCCTTTCTACCAGGTCACTGATCTTGTTTACTGCATCATGTAGTCTGCTATTGACCCCTCTAGTGTATTTTTTTTAGCTATGTTATTGTATTCATCAGCTCTGTGACTTCTGTTTGTGATTTTCTTATATTTTCTATCTCTTTGTTGAAGTTTTCTCTGTGTTTATCTATTCTTTTCCTGAGATCAGTGAGTGTTTGTATGATCATTACTTGGAAACAACTGAAATAGCAGGGAGTGGCTAAATTTAACCATTTCAGGGAATTCTAGCTAACAGCTTAACTAACTGAAGTAGGTTGATAGGCATTATAATGAAAATATCTCAAATAGGTGATTAAAAGAATGTTGCAGAGTGATATGCCTTATAATAGCAATTATTTTAAAATACCCACAACTCATAATATTTGATAAAAAACACACAAAATTGCCAGACTTTTGAGAATTAAGATGGCAATTTTACATAAATCAATCTAATTACTCTGTATTTTATGGATACATTTATGTGTCTATATTCATAGAAAAAGCTCTAAAAGGTTATACATTAATGAGAGTAGACAGAGGGAACTTTAGACAATATAACATTTAAAACTTTCTACAAGGAGAATATATTGATATAGTATTTTACAGTTAACTTTAAAAATATTAGCTCATTACAACTATTGAATGACTATTATACATAAATCATATTGTAGCAAAGTTTTTATGTATTTTTACATTGCCCTAAGGAACTTTTAAGACTTTGAGACTAAGAGAGTGTTACTTCCAATGGGTCTTTGTGTCCTTCCAATTGTAACCACACACAAACCATTATCATAGTTTGGATTGCATTTACCAGGTAAATATAGTATTTTAAAATAAAAATTATTAGGTATCATCGAAGCCCTTTTTCTTCAATGTTGCAGCAATACTTCATACATCCCAGAAAAACCTCAACACTAGTGGAGAAAACAAGCTTTCAATGAAGCCTTATCTTCCCAAGTCAAGAAAAAATTAGCATCCATCCCAAATTGCTGCTGGAGTGAGAAGGAAGTGAACTGCAGAGTGAGCTGTCAGCAACTCCCCGGGATCTGATGAAGCCCAACACGTGCTCCCCACATTCTGACCTATGCTGTCAATCATCATTCACCAATAGCTCATTCTTCTTATACAATTATCATCTGTTTCCCAGATGTCAGCATTTCAATATAATTTTGGGGGGGGGTGTCATTTATCATTATTTTGGGAATAAAGAGACATTAAAGCATTCTTTGGAGTGGATACTTCCCCTGCATTCCATATATTCTGAGCTTACAAAGAAGAAAGTTGCTCCCTTTTTATACATAAGTACCTTAATTTTATGAACAGAAATACAAATCTTTATGAATTTTAGGGAGAAAACCATTACCTGAGAAATTTCAGCTTCCATCTCAGGGAGGTTTTTACTTATAATGATGAGCCACATAAGATACATCAGTCAGCCTGTTAGCCTGAGCAAACAATAAACAAGAATAAGCAAAAACATGATGCTGTCATTTCAGTAATTTGTTCAATTATACAGTTACATGCAAGGAAAAATTTCCCTTGCAGTAAATTATAATCATTGGCTTACTTCACATCAACTGATGTGACAGGCCCATAAAGGGGTTTTTACCCCATTTAAACAAGTCTGCTTTTGATTTCTGAATTCTTCTGTCAAAGTATTAGGCATGCTCTCGATTCAACTCTCTAGCCCAATTAGTTTTCTCATCCCCTTAAAGTGGGATCAGCTTTGAATCTCCTACACCCACATCATTTCAGTTTTTTACTTGGAGGATGATGAAGACTCCCTGTACTAATTTTACAAAGAAACTTTTTTATTAGAGGTAATGGTCTAGATGGTTAGAAAATGATAGGGAATTATTCTAAATAATCTAATTGCTTCTGTATGTAGCTGAGCTCTCATAGTAAAATATGTTTTCATATTACCACTGGTAGCCTTGTTATTTTTCCTTGCTCCTCATGTATACTACTATATTTGTTTATATAGCACTTCCCCTTCAAAAATTTCCAAACATTTTCCAGACATTTGCTCATCTATGAAAGGTAGAGATATGAAATAAGGGTTGTAATAGCTGAAGAAGAAGCATGAAGAAATGTATTTACATACAAAAGACTGCACGGAACAGAAACTCAGTCATAGAATCTCATGATATAATTAAATGGAAAAAAACTTAGAAATTGCTTCCTTCCAGAATATGTAGATTTTTGAAAATCGAGGTTTAGAGAAGGTGAGTTGTTTAACCAAACATAGCAAGTTAGTGACAAAGCCGAGGCTAGAACTCAGATCATCAAACTCCAACACTAGTGGTATGTTCACTACAGCATGGTGAGCAAGGGTGTGTAGGATGAAATAAAGGGAAAGGAGGGGGGGAGATAAAGGAAGTTGTTCTATACCATTTGAAGACACAATATCAACATGAACTCAAACGTAGTTTGTCTTAGAAATACTTCAAAGCTAATATTGCAACTCAAGTCCTACATATTCAGGGTTGCACTACAGAAGAAAGGGAGGAAAACAAGGATCTAAGAAGCCATAGTCATCAGAAACAGTCAGAAGGCATAGGTTATTTAGATGGTCATAGTTGGGTGTCACATGTAGCACAGTAACATCTCACAATGTTATATATATTAAGCCATGCATTTAATTTTCATGGGGCAGTGTCATCTTTTTTTCTGCTCTTTGTAGGGAGACTACTTCAGTGTTTAGAAGAACAAATAAAGTGGAAATGATTGTACATTTTGGCATCTTGCATGTCAGTTGAACTGTGGAGAGAGTATAGTAATAAATCTTTGGGCTCATATATAAGAAGTAATTATTCTTCAAGGCCAAAGATTAGATAGGTGAAGGAAGCTTCCTAGAGTTAGTACCTGGCAGCAGGATAAGCTCCCTACCAGTTCACAAGTTAGTTAGAGTTTTTATAAGCAAAAATTACAAATTCCTTAACCTGTCATTCAAGAGCTTCTATATCATGAATTAACTTTCTTTTTTTCTTGTATTTGCTCATTGCTGACTACATAAATTTCCTTTATCGATAACCCCACTAACAGTTACCTTTTAAACCTTTGCACCTTTACTCATTTATGACAGGGGACCCAAAAACCTGGAATCATCTTCTGGAGGACAGGCCCCTTGTAGTACAGGCTTCCCCCACTAGGTGAGTGTTCTAAGAACCCATCTGTACCGGTGTACCAGCTGGCCTTGTTATGAAAGGGTGCATTCAGCTTCAGTGAATTTTTCTTTAAGACTCAACATGTTTCCCCATTTCATGATGGGTGATTCACCAGCGCACCTGCCCACACCGTGCTGAGTGTTCAGCAGTTCTTGACCAAAAACAGCATGACCCCCGTGCCCTACACTCCCTGTTCACCCCATCTCACTATGAGTAACTTTATTTTTGTTTCCTCAGATGCAAAAAATCCTCCTCAAAGGGAAACATTTTGCCAATGTGGAAGAGGTAAAACAAAAAATGCCAGAAGTACTAAAAGGCATGAAAATCAATGAGTTCAAAAACTTTTGAGCAGTGGAAAAACTGTCTCAATAGGTGTGTTGCATCAAATGGAGAGTTCTTTGAAGGTGATGGAAGTTTAAATATGTAAGAACAAATACACATTTTCTAAACCAATTCCATTTATTGGGGCCCCTTCTCATACACTATTATATATATTACACAATATACAAGGTCTGGCAGAAGTAAGGCTTGCTTGAGTGTGGTTGGTAGGGTAACAATATAGGTGTGATAATTTATAGTTTTAATTTGAGCATTTCACCTAAAATGTCATATGGTGTGCTTGAGTGTGATATTGTTATGTCACAGAATTACATGCTTATTAGTTTGTAAGAAAGAGGGCCGTTATTTGTGCCAGATCCTGTATACTACATAGTATATTATACATATCATATATCAGATATTATCTTTGAAGGGAACAGGGTAAAGTGTTAACAAGAAATTTTTGTAATATTTTAAAATTATCTTTATTGACATATACTTGAATAGCATAGATTTTGACCCTTTAAAATGTACAACTCAATGCTTTGTGCTACATACAGAGTTGTGCGCCCATGAACACAATCAATTTTAGAAATATTTTATCACCCCAAATTGAAACCATGTACCCTTTAGCCATCACCTCTCAATGCCTAAATTTCCCCACCTAGCCAACGATCAATTTACTTTCTGTCTGTATAGATTGCCTATTATGGAAATTTCACATGAATAAAATAGTACAATATATATGGGCTATTGTGACTAGCTTCTTTCACTTAGTATAATGTTTTCAAGGTTGATCTGTATTATATGATGTATGAGAGGAGAGAGCCACGTGCTTTGCCAGAGTGGAGACCCCTACAGCTCTGCAGGGAGAGCCACGCACTTCTAGCAGAGTGCAGACCCCCACAGCCATGTGAGAAGAAGGAATCACGTGGCTTTGACAGAGTGGTGACCCCCACAGCTTTGCTGAGAAGAACCATGCAGTTTTGGCCAGAGTGGGGACCCCCGCAGCTTTGGTAGAAGAGGACCACGTGGCTTTGGGGTGCTCCCTTTGGCCACGTGGCCTGGGAAGCAAGAGAGACTTTGCCTGGAAGAAGGGTGAAAGAACTCTTGCCAGCAGGCCATGAGAAGGTGCCACATGGCTTTGGATTAATTAAAGATCCTGCCAGGATGGCGATACAGCTGATGGTGCCGGCAACCTGAATCATGGATGCCTACTTCTTTTCCTGAGTTATGGTACCCCAAATTAGGGCAGGGGGAGAAGGAAGCACTGTGGGTGTCTGTCGGTATCCAAAAGGACTTTGATATTTTAATAAGGACATTACGTCACTACGTTAAGTCTGTATAGCTTTAAATAAACATTTCTTGTCCTTTTCACACACAAAAAAGATGTATCAGTAGTTCATTTCTTTTTATTGTTAGATATTATTCCATTCTATGGATACATATTGTGTTTATCCATTTAATTTTAGGGCATTTGTATTTTTCTACTTCTTATCTATTAAGAATAATGCTACCATAAACATTAATGCACAAGTTTTTTGTGTTGACATATGCTTTCAATTGGGTACAGGCATACCTCAAAGGTGATGTGGATTCAGTTCCAGACCATCACAATAAAGTGAATATTACAATAAAGCAAGTCACAAAACTTTTTGGTTTCCCAGTACATATAAAAGTTATATGTATTTGCCCCAGCTGGTATAGCCCAGTGGATTGAGCACAGGCCTGCAAAACAAAGGGTTTTGGGTTCGATTCCCAGTCAGGGCACACGCCTGGATTGCGGACAAGGTTCCTCAGTGAGGGGTGCGCAAGAAGCAACCACACATTGATGTTTCTCTCCTTCTCTTTCTCCCTCCCTTCCTCTCTCTCTAAAAATAAATAAATAAATGAAATCTTTTTTTTAAAGGTTATATTTCTATAACCTTTAGGTTAAAAAGTTTATAATTCTATATTGTAGTGAGGCATCCAACTTTTGGCATCTCTGGGCCACACCGGAAGAAGAAAAGTTGTCTTGGGCCACACATTAATACACTGTGACATGTCACCATAAAATAAAGTCATAACATTCTAAGTAAATTTACGAGTTTGTGTTGGGCTACATTCACAGCGATCCTAGTTGGACACCCCTGCATCTATGAAGTGTGAAATAACATTATGTTAAAAAATGTACGTACCATAGTTTAAAATACTTTATAGCTAAAAAAAAAATGCTAACCACCATCTGAGCCTTCAGTATAGGGACATGTGAATGTACTTCTAAGTATTGATGGCATCAATTTTTATTTTTAATTTAAAATAACAAAAAATGAAATGTTTAAATGTGTTTCCCCTTTAAAATTAAATCACTACACAGTATATCAGTAGATATAAAGACAACTTACATATTGGTTAGAGGAGACTAAATGAGTATGCTCAGGTCTCAATCGGAGACCTTCTGTGCTGGTTTTGACCTTTACACATTTTTAAATTTCCTAAGTGATTACATATCCATAAGTAATTATGGGTTAAAATAGGAAAACTAAGAATGATAATACTTACAGATAACAATTTAATGAAAAGCACAAAACAGCAATATAGAAAATTTTTCTTAAGACTCTTTTCACCAGGTATACATATATAAGTTGCACTCATCTGATACAATACAGTAAGATAACTCTAATACCTCAAAAACTTATGTAAGAGAGAAAGCTTGGTAAAAATTAGATTTAACTTTGTTTTTTATTCATAGGAATAAAGACCACTTATGTTATTTGGAAATGGTGACCTAAAATCTTTCTTACCTCATTATTTAGTTTAAAAACTCCAAAATTTTGTTACTTAGTTGATTAAAAAATTAGGAATTATAAGCATTTGATATTTGGCTACAGTCATTATTCATTATTCAAAAAAATAGAAATTTATTAGACACATTGGAATATTTTATAAAGCTGCAAAAGCTAAAGAGCCCATGCTAATGTAGAAAATATAATTTTTCCGTGTGCAAGAACTATTGTCAGATGTCCATTGCTGTTAAACTGACAAAGACATTCTCCAGTTACATAATATCTCTATAAATACATATTTCTGAAGGTGTGACTCCACGATGAAAGGAAGAGTGAGAAAAAAATACAACATGAGAAAAGTTGCAACATGAGATCACTGATGATTCTAATCTAGTGATTTTATATATATTCAATTCTCAAGCCGAATATAGTAAAAGACAGAAAACTGTACTTGAGTAACAATTAAAATAATTTTTTTTAAAAATGGAAAAAAAAAGCTGAATGTATTTATTCACAAATCTTACTTTTACTTAGCTAATTCACATTTATAATTATGATTAATTTTAAAAGAAAAAAATTAATGTCCTTACATAAATTATAATTGCTTTAATTTAGATTAAATAAAACTAATTTTTGTATACAAATTTTTAATGTTTATTTTCATCATAAAATATGTTCTATTTATTAAAAATAACATTATTTTTTCTTTTTTAATTTTAAAGAGGCTGAAGGGAGTAAACATAATTTTAAATTTACATACAGGTTGAAAAACACTCTTTTTAGAGTCCTTTAGTTGATTGAGAAATTGCTTGCTGAAATAATTATTTTGTTTATCCATTCTTAAGGCAGAGAATAGTCAGTGCTCTGCACCCATGTTCGAGAATTCCAGTTTATTATTCCAGGAACTGCATTGGCCACACCTAGCAAGCAGCCTGCAAGAGGCTGTCTTCTTTAGATTCTTTCTTTGAGTACTTTTAATGGGTGACTCATCTGGAAACAATTATTTGAGTAAATGAGAGCCACATTTCTAACTTCTGCCTATAACTAGTTTTTAGGCGAGCTTTCACTTTTTCCCTTTTTAAATTTCAGGTCAGTTATTACTTTTTAAGAGGCCTTCGAACTTAGGGAAACGGCTCTCTGGTTTTTTACTTAGTCTACCTACTAGGCCAAATTCCTAAGTTGCAGAAACTGCCCTCAATCTGCGCTGGCAGAACCACGGCTGCTAAGGTGCCCTTTCAAAGGTATCTAAGTCACAATTGTTTTCATGCTCATTTTTCTCATATTGATCTGAAGTTTCATTGTGCTTTTTTAAAATGTCATTATTTTAAATGGTCTATCCCTGTAATGAGCTAAGTAATAATCTGGAGCCTTTCAACTATTCTATGTAGTAAGGTGGTGTTGGAGCTGCTATCTTGCTGAAGCTTCACAAAGACCCTGCAAGTTAGGCAGAAGGATGATTAGTCTTACTTTACAGATGAGAGGGAGAAAACCACTCTTTGAGCGCTTACCGTATGCTGGGCTCTTCACCAGGTGTTTTATATACAAAATCTCATTTAATTCTTCAGAGCAATCTAGTTACTATCCACTTTTAACTTATGAAGAAATAGTCTCAGAGTGAGAGTAACTTGCCCACAGCTACACAGCTAGTAAGTGGCAGAGCCAAGAAATGGACATAGGGTTTTAAGAGTACTCTTCTGACCTTGCTGGTGTGGCTCAGTGCCAGCCTGCAAACCAGACTCGCCAGTTGGATTCCCAGTCAGGGCACATGCCTGAGTTGTGGGCCAGATCCCCAGTAGGGGGCACATGAGAGGCAACCACACATGGATGTTTCTCTCCCTCTCTTGCTCCCTCCCTTCTCCTCTCTCTAAAAATAAATAAAATCTTTTTTTAAAAAGAGTACTCTTCTGGTTTGGAGTTTAATATCTATAAACATGCCCTCCCTGGGTAATTTGTAAGAAGTTTCTTTGATGCAAGTATTTAATCGTAAATTACTTCGCCCAAGAGGCTTCAAAGCCACATTTTCTCTCAAATTAATATGCATTCAGCCAGTGCATTAGGTAGAAGAAAATATTATCAGGTAAATTAACTGGGGTTAGAGTAAAAATAGAAAGCTGGGAAATCCTATCTTTATTCCAATGCCTTGTATATAAGTAAGCAATATTTATAAAATGAGATTTAATCCAGATTTTCTAGGTTTTTAATTACTTCAACTGACCTTTTGTTTTCAACCTCTTCTCAGGTTGTGGTAAGTTTCTGATGCTTATTTCCCCACTGTCTTGCATATTGTACTAACATTAGAACTCTGTGCTTGGATTGGAACAGCTGCAGGTACTCCTAAGAATCTCCCAGGTCTGTGCATGGGTCTCTGAAACTAAGAAGCTGAATTCTCAGTCTTTCCCTGTGCATGCCCATAAACCTAAAATTTCCTTGTCTGTACCCTACTGCCCAGTTTAGATTACCACATGCGAAACTGTTACACCTAATAAAGCCATAAGCATGCTTGTGTCCTACAAATTTTAACTATATCTTGAATCCTCACATGTGTAATGTGATACAGCTTAAACAATGACAGGCAATAACATAGGAGATTTTAATGAACTGAGAGTTTACAAGGTAATGGAGGGGTGAATCAAGAGTATAAATATACCATTACTTATTACCCCAAATAACCTATAAATTTAGTGCTATGTCAACCAAAATCCTCAATAAGATTTTTTTCATGGAACTTATTTTAAAATTCATACATTAGAGTAAATTTATAGTAAACAATTCCTGTTTCTAAAAAGGTACATGAAGGTATAGAACTTGTTATATGGAATACAACATATGATGAACCATTAAAAACAACTATGGAATTGGTTAAAGACTAAACAAAGAGCTCAACAGAAATAAGAGTTTAGAAGTAAATTACATCATTAGTATATCATATACTTAGTATATATAATTAGTATGTGATTATATAAAACTAGTATATAGTATATAATCAATTATTAGCATGTGATATATATGAACATGTAATTAGTATGTGAAAATAATATTTCAAACTGTGGTGATCCAATAAATTTTTTACTTGTTCAATTGTTGGGACAACTGGCTGTTGATATGGGAAAAAAGTAACATTAAAACTACACATCACAGAATTCACAAACTGGAATTTTGTGAATTAAGCCCCCAAATAAAAAGTAAAGATTATAAAAATATTATATAAATATACAGGATATATGATTTGGAGATTACCGAGTACTTTTTTAAGAAGAAAAACTAGAAGTAATAATATAAAGAAAAACATTAATAAACTTGGCTATGCCACTAGAAAATAAGCAAAACACATGAACAAACAGACATTTCACTAAGGAAGATAACCACATGGAAAGATGTTTAACATTCTTAGCCATTAGGGAAGTGCAAATTAAAACCACAGTGAGTTATTACTACTAACACATAAAAATGCCTTAAGAAACTAGGAAAATACAAGAAATAGGTGAGAATTCAGAAAAACTTGATTACTCATACATTGTTGGTGGTAATATGAATAATAAACCACTCTGGAAGAATATGGCAGTTGCTTTTGAAGTTAAACATATACTTACCTTATGCCCTGCCAACTTTCACTCTTAGTAATTAATCACAGAGAAACTAAAAATTATATTCACAGCAGAAACCTCTACACAAATCTTCATAGCAGCTTTATTTGTAATAGTCACAACTGGAAATATCCCAGGTGCCATTCAGAGGGTTAGTAGTTAAACTATTGTAACCATACCAGAGAATAGTATGCAGCAATAAAAATGAACAAACAATTGATACATGCACCAACCTGAAGGTCTCAAGATATTAGTGAAAAAATCAGTCTGAGAAGGTTATATATACTTTTGCTTCAATTTTGTCAATAGCAATATTGAAGTGACAAAATTATAAAATGGAGAATAAATTAGTGGCTGTCAGAGTTTAGGGATGACAGCAAGGGCGAGGGTGCAGCTATAAAGGAATACAAGCATGAAGACCTGTGTGGTCATGACATAGTTCTGCATGGTGGTTGTGTCACCAAACAGTAATTGGGGTCCTGCTGCCTGCTGCTATGCTCTAGGCAAAGTTCCAGAGGCAAAAGTTTGGTGATAAAGGAAAGGAGTCTTTACTCAAAAGCTACACAATTTTGGAATAACAGCTTTCCACATGCATTAGTCACCTAAGTCGATCAATTAAGGGTAAAGTATAATACCTGAGTTCCCCTATCATTCCCCTGTTTTTAGTTATCTTATTTCTATAGGATTAGTTTACAAACCAAAACAACATAACACTCAAAAGCTACACAATTTTGGAAGAATGTTAGACTTCTGCCTCAGAACCCATCCCCCTAGAACACCCTAAGAAGAACAACCCTGCCACCCTCTACCAGGCCAGCCTGACCCTAGGCTGTGCCCCGAGTTTATTCTCCCATCCAACATACTTTACCTTCCATTGGGAAACACATGGCAATTGCAGTACAACCATCCAGGTATCCTCGAGGAATAAAAACATCCCCCAGCCAGAAAGAGCCCACCCTTTTCTTATTTCAAATCTTCTGGCCCATAATTCCATGAGCTCTGGAGACATTCAGCTTCTCAGCCAATCCCGTCCTAGACTGTTTATCATTGTCTTGGGCAGCCTCGACCTACAGCCTTTCTCTCCTCCACCCCGGTGATCTGATCAGAACTCTCTGTATCAGTTGCAGCAGGGATTACAGGAATCTACACATAGGATTAAAATGGCACAGAAGTATACACATACACACAAATGAATGCATGTAAAAATAACAAAAACAATAATATGAGTAGTCTAGTATGTGGTGTTGCACAAATGTTAAATTCTTGGTTTTGATCTTGAACTACAGCCAGTTAAGATGTTATCATTACAGAAAACTATGGGAAGGGTATTAGAACCTCTATGTATTTCTTTTGTAACCTCCTTTGAGTCTGATTATTTCAAAATAAATAGAAAAAATAAACTACACAGAAAAGCATCAGTAAATTAGACTATATCATTATCAAAAACTTCTGTATGACAAAAATATACCATTCTTAAGTTAAAACACAAGTGATAATATTGAAAAATATTTGTAACATACATAACAGAAAAAGGATTGTTATCTAGAATATCTAAAGTATTCCTGTAAATTAATAATAAAAATAGAAATATTGTAATCATCAAAATACAAAGGGTATGAATTGGCATTTTAAAGATGAGGGAAACCAAATGATAAATTCTACATGAAATAAAGTTGAACTTCATTAGTTATCAAGAAAACACAAATTGAAACATTCTTTTTCAGCAAGCCAGTTGGCAAAAACAGACTGTGTAGAAATGAGTACTCTCAAACAGTGCAGGTGAATATAAATTTGAACTATCACTTCAGAGCACAATTTGACAGTAGTTATTTACAATTAAAAATTGTCATCTACACAAAGACATATGGTTAGTGGAACAAATAAAGTCTTGTACCTGTGCACAAGGAGACGTATGCAAAGATGTTCAGCATTATTGCCAGTAGTAAAAAATTTGGAACAGCCTAAATGTCCATGAAGAAGGGATTGGATAAAAAACATGATTTATCTATTGATTATATGTCAGCTAAAAAGGCCAATGATATTAAATGATTAACACGGATAGATAATAGAGTAATAAATAGCATATACACACACATACATATGTACATACATACCTGAATAAACTACAGAATAATATATTTCCATGGTCTTATGCAATCACACAAATCACATGATGTGCTTTCTATGACTATATGTGTATTTAAGTGAATAGTAAAAGGCCTGGTAAAATACAAACTGAAAAAGAGAGAGGAACTAGGGCAAAGATTAAGAAAGTAGTGGCAAAAGGGGTCCTTTTTCTTACATATAAATATATTAGTTTTCAGGGAAAATACATAGATATATTAAATGTGGAACTAGAAAAATAATAAACTTCCCATAAAATCAGTTACAGCTGGGTTTGATACCCCAGATCTTTAACTTACTAGCTATGTGAGCTTAAGCAAGTCTCTTACATTTCTGCATCTCTACTTTTATGTTTATAAAGTAAGATAACACTTGCCTTGGGTTGAGTTTTAGAGAGTATATAAATAAGATAATACCCTGGCTGGTGTGGCTCAGTGGATTGAGCACAGGCCTGTGAACCAAACAAAGGATCACCCATTCAATTCCCAGTCAGGGCACATGCCTGGGTTACAGACCAGGTCCCCAGTAGGGGGCACATGGGAGGCAACCACAAATTGATGTTTCTCTCCCTCTCTTCCTCCCTCCTTCCCCTTTCTAAAAATAAATAAATAAGAAAGAGAATTACACATAGTAAACATTCAGTAAATGTTAATTATTGCTAGCAAATTTATTATGATTATTATGATTTCTATAAGAATTCACCTTAACCTCCAGTGTATGCTTGAGGTTACACTGGAGTTCATTGGTCATTTACACCTCTAGCCACCTGTTAGTCTGGAGGTTATATGGTCATTTACACTTCTAGCCACCTCTTAGTCTGAGAGCCATCTAGCCATCCTTCCCTATAGTTGTAAAAGACCTCACCTACACAACCAGCTGGAGGCATTAACCTCTTCGTGGCAGAGGGTAGATTAAGATTTTTCCTATTTTGTTTTGTTTTAATAAATAAAGATATTACAGACTAAACCTAAGTTATCTACTGTGTCTCCAATACTTATTTGCTTTTACCCTTTTACCATCTGTCCGTTGGATGTGCTTCTCTGAAAACAACTAGGGACTAACACTGGACTAAATTCAGATAACCTGGAGATTAGGCAATTGTTGAAACTGTTTGTAAAATGGACAAATTATGTGCCATCTTCTTTATTTGTTATGAAAAATCAAAGAAAAAATGAAAGCACCTGTCTACTGTAAAGATGTATAAAAAGGAGATTATCATATTGATTTATTGTTTTATTGCTGCTCAAGTACATCTGTCTCCATTTTCCCTCCACCACTCCCCTCCACCCCACCCACCCCTACCTCCCACCCTTGATTCTACCCCCATTTGGCTTTATCCATGAGTCCTTTATACATGTTCCTTGACGGCTTTTTTCCCTTCTTTCCCCTGTTATCCCTTCACCCTCCCCTCTGGTTACTGTCAGTTTGTCTGTCTTTATTTCCGTGTCTCTGGTTATGCTTCGCTTGCCTGTTTGTTTTGTTGATTAGGTTCCACTCAATAGCCAAGTGCTGGAAGCAACCTAAGTGTATATCAGTAAATGAGTGGGTCAAAAAACTGTGGTTCATTTACACAATGGAACAGTACTCAGCAGAAAGAAAGAAGGCGCTCCTACCCTTCGTAACAGCATGGATAGAACTGGAGAGCATTATGCTGAGTGAAATAAGTCAGGCAGTGAAAGACAAATACCATATGATCTCACCTTTAACAGGAACCTAATCATATTGATTTCATATTGCCTTTTAAAAATGATTAACCAATGGTTGCATTTAATAAATGATAGAGTGGTTTAATAAATAATATAATTTCATAACTAAATAATTTTATTTAATAACTAATTCTATCTTGATGGAAGAAAAATATTTGACTGGAAATATTTTCTGTATCATTTCTCCCTTAGATATCTGTGAGAAGCCAGGGATGGTTCTATAAGGGCCCCATCTCATTTACTTTTTACTCTGAGAATTGTCAGCCATAGTGTCCAGAAAAAGCTTATGAAATGAAAGTCTAAACAATTTATCTTTACTCTACTGAAGATAGACTTCATGTATTCCATTTCCTCCATCCTCAAACTTAGTTCCGATTTTAATGATAAGTGAGTATTATGCACCATTTGCCTTTAAAGTTTTGTCCTACAGGGTATGTGAAAACCCATTCCAGTGAAATTGGCATGAATAACTGTACTAGAGAAGACAGTTTTCCAGTGTTTTCCTACCTCCCTTCATCACTGACAGGAAATAGATGCAAGAGTGGCAATGAAGACATGGATAACTAAACATAAAGGAACTTTAAATGCCATTTCAAATTACTCAGCCCTGAAAAGGGGTAATAGCGATAAGGTTTGAGATCATCTCTTCTTTCAAACTCAGACAGAAGAAATGCTGATCCTCAAACCAGGGAACTAATCTGGGCTATGTGTGCTTATTTGATGTTTAAAAATATTTATGTAAATTTATCAAATTCTGCATGAGTGGCCAAAAACTTAGAAGCATTAGAGTGTACTTAAGATCTTGAGCTCCAGAGCCTGCCGGATGGGTTTTGATTCTACCATTTATAAGCGACTGACTTTAGGCAAATGACTTAACTTCCCTGTGTCTCATTTTCCTCACCTTTAAAATAAATATGGGTTGTTTGGAGAACTAAATGAGATTTTCCATGTAAAATGCCTGGGATTTACCAAGTGATTGATAATAACAATAATCACCCATCATCGGAATGTTATCTACTATAGTATGAAGCAGTAATAAACTGTATGTTTTACTTTTTTAATTTACTCTTAACATTCTTCTATCACTGTCAAATTCAAATCACCAAAAATAATGCCCTTCTCATTAGAGGCATTCTAAGCAATTCAGTTTAATAACTCTTTACAACAAGAGTTGGTCATCTATTATGTAAACTCGATTTTTATTCTCTCTCTCTCTCCGCCACCCCGCCCCATGAAACGTTACCTTACATGGGAAATGAAACTTTGTTGCATATATGATTATGGGTACGAACCATCGCATGATTAGATTACCCTGGATTAAATGAGCTGGTCCAATCTAATCACATGCATCCCTAAAATTGGGAGAACCTTCCTGGACTGTAGTCAGAAGATGTGCCTGGGGAACAATGGTCAGAAATACAATATTGCTGGCCTTGAAGATGGGAGAAAGAGGTCCTGAACCAAGGCATGAAGTAGGCTCCTAGAATCTGGAGAAGACAAGAAAACAGTATTTCTCCTAGATTCGCCAGAAGGGAACACTGCCCTTGATTTTAGTGAGTGGTGAAACCCATGTCCGATGTTTGACCTACAAAGGTTTGCAGTTGCAAACACAGGATATTTGGGGAAAATTTCCTTTAACCTTTCTGAACTACTGATCTTCCCATCTCTATTCAGGAAGATACATCCTATGTTTACCTGAAAATACTCTGACAGCACTAAAAATGAGCAGAATGAATTTATATTCTCAAAGAAAAAAAGGCAAGATGGTCTTCTACCTCTTTTCTGCCCTTATTTATCTTTAGTCCTGTAATTCCCTATCTATTACTGGACCACAGCCAAGATCAAACTTTGGGCATTTTCATGACTCATTCTTCCTTTGGAGATAGTCTCCACCAGGATTTCAAAAGGTCAGCCTGACTAGAATTTCCCTTTTTGTTTTGACTTTAGTAAATGCTCCTCATAATATACTGACAACTTGTCTGTTCCAACTTTGCTCTTCCTCTGGTAGGATTTTCCACTTAACCAGAAAGAAAAGGGCACCCAGGGAGCAAAATAGTTATGACATTTTTCAAGTCACATCTCCCACTACCCAGAGTCAAATGATCTGAGCAGCACTTTTCAAACACAGCTACTCCCTCTTTACTAAACCCAGTTGAAGGGATTATAGAATAAGAACATTCTCTTCTTCAATATATGCCTGGAAGTCAATACAAATGTTTCCCCACCAGCAGGGCTAGCAGCAAATGTAACCGCTGGAAAGCAGCTCTGAAGTAGGGGTATCTCAGAAAGACTTTTGAACTGTAAGCATAGCTTCTATCACCCTACCATCACCCACTGCCTCCCCCTAACCTTCCTCTTCCATTCACACATGCTCTCATTCTCTCATTTCCTCTCCTCTCTCATCCTCCTTTTACTTCCTTTCTCCTATCCTATCAGTTTAAATACACTTGTTATTGTCTAGGAGAAAGTTTATAACCGCCATCTACCGGTTATAGGATTTAAGTGCAGGTCGTGGCTGGGTATTCATGAGTATTTGCATGCTTGATTCTTGTCCATTTCTATGAGGTGATTATTTTCTTTGATTGCACAGTTCAAATTGTTTCCTAAAAAGTAAACTTATGTTTATCAAGGCTCCTTTTTCATAGAAAGTGCTTCAAAGAGATTTTAGAGGTGTAATTAGTAAATAATAATGTACTAAACTCCTTCAGTAGTGGGACTCTGTTCAACTCACCAAGTGCCTGGCCCACAGTAGGAATTTAGTGAGTTTATTTTGAACAAATACATGTTGAATTGGTCCCTTGACACAGAAGCAAACCTTCTCTTTCTCTGTGTGTGTCAGTATCAACTAACTAATGCAATATGTAGCTGCCTAACTAGATTGTTTACCTTTATTCACTTACCCTCTAATTCTTCCTACATTTGTTGCTGGGTTAATATTCCTAAAGTTGAGTCTTTATTCATGCCAAAAACATTTTTATATGTCTCCAGTGACTTCCCATTTCAGAATGAGGTTCAAAGTCATTACGCTGACATTCAAATCTCCCATTCCTCAAATCTGATCTTATACTAATTGGCTGGGCTAATCTCTTATAGCCTCCTCCACAACCAAAATGAATTACCATTCACAAAACATACAGTGCATTTCACTGTCTCTGCATCTTGTATTAAAAAGTTGGTTTCCACCCTGGCCTGTGAGGCTCAGTTGGTTGGAGCATGGTGTGGCAAACCAAAAGGTCGTAGGTTTGATTTCCAATCAGGGCATATGCCTAGGTTGCTGGCTTGGTCCCTGGTTGAGGTGCGTGTGAGAGGCAACCAATCAATGTTTCTCTCCCTCGCTCCCTCCTTTCCCCACTCTCTAAAATCAATAAGCATGTCCTCAGGTAAGGATATAAAAAAATAAATAAAATTTGGTTTCCCTTCCTGCTCTATGTTTTGCAACCCTTACCATCTCTTCAATTTCCCTCCTGTAAATCACTATCTCCTTTAAACCTTCACTGATTATCAGTGGCATATATTCCTATCCCAGAAGTGCCCTCTTGCTTCTGAACTGTCTGATCACTTTATCTTTATGTTTCTTGTTACTTTGCACTTTCTACATTGTATTCTAATTATTTGTACACATGTTGTATTCCTCCTACTGGATTGTGACCTTCATAATCATGATAGAAAATACGAGGACTTACTAATGCTTATTGAATACTTATAGTTCAGAATTACTGAAAGGTAATATAGGACCTAGTATATAATAAAGGCTAAGTAAGTGTTAGCTATCATTAATGTTATTATTGCTGTTGCTCATGTTTTAAACAAATAGTCCAAATTTTACCGCTTTTTCCAAATTACATCCCTTTAGAAATCAAAACAATGCAGCCATGTTTTAATTACCCCAAAGTTTTTTTTTCTTTCATGAAATTTTTTTTTTAAAAATATTACTTTAAAAAAAATCTGAGAGTTGCTCTGCCTGTTTGAATCCTGGCTTTGTCACTTCATAGTTGTTTGACCTCGGGCAAGTGGACACCTCTGTGCTTCAGTTTCCTCAACTATAAAATAAGGATAATAATAGTGCCTACCTTACAGGGTCATTATGATTATATAAGTTAATGTGAGTGAGGGCTTATAACAATATTTGCAAACTATTATTAAGTTTAGAGTAATGCTATGAAACAGGCACTTTGACATACACTGTCTCACTGAGTTCTCATTCATTATTATTATTTTTGCAGATGGAGAGGTATCAACTCAAAAGTTGAATATTCTTCTAAGGATAGTAAAAGCCAGGGAAGGATTCAAGCCCAGTTGTGTTTTCTGCAGCCTAGAAAGCTAAGCAAACAGAGCTATCCATGTTCTCAAGAATTAAGAACATTTGCACACATAGACAAAGGAGGCAATTATCTACTTACTTCATCACTACAAGGTCTTTAATACCACTGCTATCGCTTTGTTCTATGAGTTAAGCATTACCCTCTCTAGACTCTTGGAAGGATTAGTACCTCAGCATGAATGATTTTTATCACATTGATTAATGTTGATAGGAATGCTTGAAAGCAGGAATTCACAAAGGGGAAACACTTTCTTTATGTCAACTCTTATATAGTGTAACTCATTCAGAGAGCCTGATTTAACCTGGTTTCTCCATCTTGATTTGGAAACAGCAATTTGGGGGGTAACTGGGACAGGCCCAGTGTTCAAATTCAAGCTTTGCCACTTCCTATCTGTAAGACCTTGGGCAAATAGCTGAGCCTTTTTCCTTATCTGTAAAATGAGGACAACCATTTCTACTTTAGAAAGTTGTATTATATGAAGATGCACAAAGGGGTTTAGAGCCGTTCTTGGCACATGCCAACTGCTTAAACAATGGTAGCTATTTTATTCAAGCTTCTGTTTGCGCCAGTGCATGGGAACCTCTAGCCTTGTGTCCTAACAAAAGGAGCTTTATTAGCTACTAAAGTGGGGTAAAATAACAATAATAATAATCAGAAGCATAACCTTAAGATTTGTATGTCTTTAAGTTTTCAGCAAAGTATTCATAAATAGTTTGGGTCTTGCACAATTAAGACAGAAAAATAGATTCTTCTTCTTCTCACTTTAGATATGGAGAGCCTGAGGCTCTTTGAAAAACAGGTTTAGTGACTTTATTCAAGGTCAGGTTCATTGAGCAACAGAGCAGATGACACCAGGTTTTCCTCTCAACCAAATTAACGCTAAAGGACTTGGATAGAACCTCAAAGTTGTTTCATTTCTCTGCTTGCTGCCTTTGCCTCTCAGGCACTTTTTCATCCTCTGTCAATGGCCCTTCCCTTTTGTTTCCTTAATAAAATTATGCTGTCTTTTCTATTTTCAGGGAAAAAATATGAGCAAACTAATCTTTCAGTAACCTCTTTAAAAATATATTTATTTATTTCTAGAGAGAGGGGGAGGGAGAAAGAGAAGGAGAGAAACATCAATGTGTGGTTGCCTCCATGTGCCCCCTACTGGGGACGTGGCCCACAACTCAAGCATGTACCCTGACCAGGAATTGAATTTGCAACCCTTTGGTTCACAGACCAGCCCTCAATCCACTGAGCCACACCAGCCAGGGCTTTCAATAACTTTTTTAGGTTCAACATAATGTACAAGCATGCATATGATTTAATCATTGTCATCCATTTCTTGATCATTTTGAAGTCCTGGAGAGATAGCATGCACACCATGTGTACAAAAGTATCTCTCAGTAGTGTAGAAATAGCAAGAATGTCCAGGAAGAAAATTGCCTGTGACTTTCAGTAGATAAAATTGAGTAGCAGAAAATGACTGAAAAATAAAGGTTTTTCTTTTCCTGTTTGGCACTTTCCTTTTTCACTTTCACCTGTTTTCATATTATTTCCTTTGTACATTTTATTCTCCAAACACCAGAGGGGGAAGAAAATCAGCCTGCACCTTGAGTTTCCTCACTTTTGTCATTTAAAGCGGGGTCTTAAATTCCTTAAACATTATCTAGACTTTAAACAGGTGTTCAATTGTCCTATTAATAGCATCTGGGGCTTGTTATGTGGTTTTTCTTTTGGCACGTGGAATCACATTGCAATGAGACAGAGGTAACAGAGCAATCTTTTCCTTACTTTAAAAATTTGTTTTGGAGGTGAGGTCAAGAGGTGGTGATAAGTAAATCAGAGAGGAAATAGCCAGCAAAAAGGAATTTTTTAATGATCAATTATATAGAGGGAAAGGAGTACAGACCACATGCTATATTCAGATCATTTTCTTTCCCCCATTAGTAATGCATCAATGAAATTAAATAAGCAGATGTTGGCCTCTGTGCTAGGTGGGCTTCATGACTGTCCTTCTATTTCACTGTGTCTCACTTTACTCTACTACCCAACATTTATCAAACATTTGGAAGCATCCTATATCAGTGCTGCATAACCCAGCTCTGTGATTTACTGTCTAATTCTTTCAGCTCCTGTTTGCCTCTTGTTTGGCTTCCATGTTGGATAGCAGAGGTCACCTTAGGAGCTGTGTGTAGTCCTTCCAGCTTCCATTTGTGCTGTCTGTCTACACTGCTCCCATTCCTCACACACCTGCAAGATGTGTTCTTGCTCACCAACACTGAGATGATAATTGATTTACAGGAGCCCATTCTTCAGTTTCATTTAGGAGGTCACCTACCAGGTTTGCTGCTCACTGTCAAAGGGAATTCAATTAACACACCATAAGTGTGGCAAACTCTCTAATGTTCAATGTAGTTACCAGCTGTCTTGAAGTTTCTGGAACATCTAGTTCTTGGCTACCCAGAGAGGCCCAAGAATAATGGAAGAACTCTTCTGAGTTGTTTCTTTTTCTCCTTCTTTTTCTCTCAATTTCTTTATTTCACCAGCCTGATGAAAAATGGTTCAATTTGTGCATCTGAGAACCATACATTAATATGATCAAAGGGAAAAAGGCTGAGTTCATATTTAAAGCAAAAACAAACTCTGAGAATAATTTAATGAACACCACATTATTACCATATTCTGGACTAAACAGTGTGTCTGAACATTGGTCAACATACTTCATGCTTTCTGTTTGCTGCCAAAAGCATTTTATAAATCTGTAGCTTTTCCTCACTCCCAAGGTTCTTTGCAAAGAACTAAGGTAATACGCATTTGTAAGATGTCCAATTGAATTTCAAGTAATATTATATTTGGAATACGTTCCCAACTTAAATATATACTCTCTATCCATGTCTGAGATTTTCAATGTCCCCTCATTGGATGTGGTTCAAACAACAGTCAGTGCATTCTACGTGAGGGTGAATGTAATAAGGTCTCTTAAAACAAAAAAAAGGAACATTAAACAAATAAGTTTTGACTCACTGAGTTCACTGTAACAGACACACCATATTTTGACAGTTCGTGTCTGGCAACATCTGGCATCGTATTTATACTAGAGAGTAGTTAAGATGCGTTGGGAATTAGCTTAAAGAGAAAACTGCATTTGTTTCATATGCTTGAGACATTTAGAAAAGCCATCACTTGAATTATTTTCTCCACAAAATTTGAGTTTAAAGAACAATATATTCACAGTATTTTCACCTCAATTTTAGGATTCATTTTCCATAGGTCACAAGTCAAAAAATTTTGTCTTGAGTTTTAGATGCCAACGCACCCCCTTTTCAACAATACAATCTTTTGCCCCAGTCCTGTCAGGTTTCAGTTAAATGGCCCTAGGACAGGAAAATGTGAGCTGTTGCTACAGCCAACTGCTTCAACTGAAGAAAAAAGGACTGACTTTTTTCTTTCAAATTAAAAAAAAAAGTTTTAAAAAAGTAGTTTCCCTCTTTTGGGTTTTCCTACTGAACCATTTGAAAGTAAGTTGCAAAAATTATAATTCCCCACCCCTAAATATCTCAGTGTGTATTTCCAAAGAACAAATACAGCATCATATGTAACAACAGCAATTATCAAATTCAGGACATTTAACACTGACGCAATTCTAGTATCTCATGTACAGTTCCTATTCAAATGTTGCTAATTGTAGCAAAGATCATCTTTTAAATGACCTAAATAGAAGTAGTAGAATGATTAGGTCAGAGAAGGAGATAATATCATCATAAGAATTGTGTGAATCTGAAAGGCTTCACCTTGTCTCAATTTACCCTCATTTAAAATGCTCCCCATAGTATGATGTCCTGAACAGCTGACCCTCTTTCTCTTTTTCAGTTTCTTTCATCCCCCATCCCATATGCTAGAGCAATGTTCTGTAGCAAGGAAAGGGGCTGATTAAGTAAAGGTATCAGATAAAACTATTATTCTGGAAACCTTAATTTCATATATTTTTCTTTTAAATTATTTTATTTTACTTTTAATTGTAGGTATAATCACATAACATTAAATTTACCATTTGTGGTTAGCACTCCGGATTTTGAAAGCCAATTTTAAAGTTAACCACACTGGTATTAAGAATTCACTGAGATGGAGCAAATTAAGAACCATATGAAAAAAATAAAGAATGCAGATTTCTCCTTGGATCAACAACAAAGAATAAATGCTTCAGCTCCAATGTACAGCACTGCCTTTTCAATCAGTTTCATGTTTTTATTCAATGTTAAGGAGTTGCACAGTGTAAATTATGATGTTAGTTAGGGTAGAAGACCAAACAATCCTGGCAGACGCCCGATATGTTTGCAGAACGCAGTGACATGCCAAGGGCCGGCATCACTGCCTCAGATATACCATAAATGCAACTCACTGGAAAGAACATAAAAGGGCAGACTATCTAGATATTAAGCATGGCTCCTAACATCTCCAAAGTCTCCAAGGCTCAGTACTGTCTGGATTAGGATAAATGGGATTGTGGTAGAGAAACTGCCAAGCAGACATACATCTTTAGGGCCAAGTCATGTTGGGAGGGTCTCTCAGTGATTTCTAAGCATGGTTGTAAGCCAAGGAGAAAAAATAAAATCACAGCCTGGGTGCATGTGTCCTTCTGGGGGTTACTTCTCCAGCACCTTCTTCAGTACAGTGCTTAAACATGTGGTTTGTGAAGCCAAGATTACCTGGGTACCAATCTCAGATCCACACTTTACTAGCTGTTTAATGTTGAGAAAACCTTGGTGCCCCAGTTTCCTTATCTACAAAATGGAAATAATAGTATGTCCTTATCTCATAAAGTCATTGTGAGAATTAAATGAGAGTTATTTGTGAAATGATCAGTGCCTGGTATAGAAAGAACCATGTAATTCTTAAATAACTGATGCTTTCTTATCTGAATTCTTTAATGTAAATGTTGATGTGATGGCTATTAGAAATGTGATAAACATATGTTGGAGAATGCCAAGTAAAAGCACAAGTTTGAGGTATGTAAAGAAGTTAGCAAAAGGTTGCATCTGTTTTGTGTTACCTCCTTCACCAATCAACGGTGTGGGCCCTGCCTCTCTCTGAAGCTTTCCTGTGCCTCCACTTGGATGACAATCAAAACAAAAGCAGGATCAACTGATCAAGAAACAAAGCTGCTGGGGATGGTCTAGAATGGCAAGAAAAAATGAACAGAAAATTCACTGGCCAAGGAGGGACTAGAGGATATGCCATCAGGCAGTTCAAGACCTTGGTCCTAATTAGAGCACCAGGAAGACTTTTTGCTCGTTTCCTACTTCTCTCCCTGTAAAGCCAGCCGTCCCCAAACCTGTTCTGTCCCTTTGCTCTTGCCCTTCTTGCTACCTGAAATACTCGCCCCCTTTCTTCCATCAACAATTCTCCAAGGCTCATTTTCTGTTTTTTTTTTTAAGATTTTATTTATTTATTTTTTAGAGAGGGGAAGGGAGAGAGAAAGAGAGGGAGAGAAACATCAGTGTGTGGTTGCCTCTCATGTGCCCCCTACTGGGGACCTGGCCTGCAACCCAGACATGTGCCCTGACTGGGAATCGAACCACAATCCTTTGGTTTGCAGTAAGGTCCATTTTATTCCCACAGCCTTCTCAGCTTCTCAGATTCCTCAAAGCCACAACTGCAACATAATGAAGTGCTAAAAAAAACCTGAAGGGAGACAGACAGTTTACAACTTTGCCACTGCCATTTTCTAGCTGTTTCATCTTGGGAAAGTTACCTAATCTCTCTGAGGTTCAGTTTCATCAGTTAAATAGGAATAAATACCCACTTGATCACCATCTTATGGGAATTAAACGAGACAATGAATACACAACACAGTATAGTTACACAATAAATGGTAATTCTATATTTTATTACAATTTATCCCTTCTCTAAAATCATGCTATTTGTTCCCTTAAGACTGAACATTTCATATTTTGTACTATAATTATTTGTGAAATCACTTACCTCACTTACTGTGATCCCTTGATGACAATTATATCTGACTCAAAACTTTCTCTTTGCAATTGGCAGAAATCCAGCTAAAACTGGGATGAGCAATAAAGGAAATTTATTCATAACTGAAAACTCTAGGAAGATTCAGGGGTTCAAAATAACACAAGGAGTTGGTCTCTATTTTTCTTTCTGTGTGGGCCTGGGTGATGGGGAGGGGGTAGCATTTAGCAGATCTATTCCTACATCTAAGAAGCTTGCAGTCCAGTGGAAATAAATGACTTCTTTTAAAATAGTCCCAGCAAACATTCTGCAGTTAATTCTTAGACCAGCTTGTCCAGTCCTAAACCAAATGTCTATGGTTTCGGAGTCAGTGATTCTGATTGGTCAAACCTGGGTCAAATGACAACCCTACTTATCGCAGAGTGATGTCAATCCTACTGGATTCACATAGACTGGAAGTGAGAAATGGATGTTTCCCCAGAGAAAAATGAACATGTATGACTCTATAAAGAAAGAACAGGTGATGGGACAAAAAATGAATGGTGACTTTTTTCTTTTTCTCTTTTTGGAAAGTTAGTAATGACATTTTTTTTTAGCTACACCCTCCAGGCATCACAGCCAATCTCAGACTTCTGCATTCAGTTTCATCCTAAGTGGCCTTCAAGTCCACATACACCCTGAAGACAACCATGGAAGGGAATATCTTAAAAGCAACTATCTTGAATATCAGATCACCTTCAGTTCCCTCAACTTTCATGTCTGTCCAAAACGGAAGAACACAGACCAGATTTACCCACCTACTTTAAACAACCAAGAAAGAAAAACAAAAAGATAACAGTTTCTACGATAGTGGGTATCAGGTAACAAAAGACAATGATTTCTGAAAAATAAAAAATAAATGAGATGAGCCTTACAGTTGCCCCAGGTTACTGTTTCCAGAGATTTTCCAAGGCACAGAGCAAGCAAAGGGAACAGAAGGAAACAAAAGAAAACAAGAAAAGGGAGGCCAGGTTGGCTAGGGTTCACAATAGGAAATACCAGAGAGGAGAGAGCTACAGGCAAGGAACCTTGAAGAGTTGCAGATGGTATTTAGCTCATACTCATCACTGAATTAATGTAAAGGAACTACTAGAGGAACAACTATTTAATAGGATCACAAAGAATATACTCACCTAGGGCTAGAATTTGTGCCTATTCCTACCAGTCATATTGGAAAACCTCATAATTTACAGGCAAACAGGTACTCACAAAGCATGTGCCTCAGTGGTGGGGAATAATGAGGCTTGAGTCTAGACTCCAGACTAAATAGTCTTGTCCTGCCTGACAAATCTTACAATGAAGACCAAGAATTATCAACCTCTTTCCAAGTAACTGTAGCTCAGAATAAAACCCAATGATATACTCCAAAATATACACTATCCAAAAATATAAAATGCACCTTTGATATCCAAACAAAAACTAGCAGGCATGAAAATAAGGAAGGAAATGCATGCCATAACAAGAAATGTCAATCACCGAAAAGTGATTCAGAACTGACACAGATGTTAAAATTAGCAGACAAGGATGTTAAAACAGCTATTGCAATTATATTCCATATGTTTGAAAAGCTAAGTGGAAACATAAAAGATTTAAAAAAGTTAAACTTCTAAAATGAAAATTATAATGTTTGATTTTAAAGTTCATTGGCAGTGATTAACAGCAAATTACAAAATTACACATCTCAGAAGAAAAAGTTAGTGAACTTGAAGGTATAGCAATACAAGCTATACAAATTAAACACAAACAGAAACAAGAATTTAACTGAATGGAAACAACATCAGTGAGCTCTTGAACAAGCTCAAGAGATCTAATATATGTATGTGTAGTTGAAGTACTCGAAAGAGTGGAGGCAGAAAAATATTTAAAGAAATAATGGCTGAGCCCTGGCAGGTGTGGTTCAGTGGATTGAGTGCAAACCAAAGGGTTGCCGATTTCATTCCCAGTCAGGGCACATGCCCGGTTGCAGGCCAGTTCCCACTAGGGGGCGTGTGAGAGGCAACCAATTGATGTTTCTCTCACAGGTTTCCTCTCTCTCTTCCTCTGTCTAAAATTAAATAAAATCTTCTAAAAAGGAAATAATGGCTGAAAAGTTTCTATCTTTGATGAAAATTATAGACCCACAGATCCAAGAGGTTCAACAAACCCTAAGCACAAGAAACACAAACTAAACTGTACCAAAGCATACCTTAATCAAATTGCTGAAACAAAACAAGAGTGATAAAAAGAAAATCAAAATCAGCCAAAAAGGAAAAAAAGACATCATATGCAGAGGAACAAAGATAAAGATGGCAGCACTTTTTTCATCAGAAACACTTCAAGCAGGAAGACAGTGGAGCGACATTTTTAAAGTGTGGAAAGAAACGATCAAGAAAAATTCCATGCTTGCATTAAAAACTGGAGTTCTTAATGTCATACGAGCTTTGTTGGGAGGAGAAATAGAAAAAAGGCTGTTTTTCAAATGTTTGCTGAATGTGCCAATAAAAAATGGTCATTTAAATTTCATGCAGTAGTAGAAGCCAATATATATTTTTTATACTTTTAACAAGTGTACTTTAACATTTATTTGGGCTGTGAGATTATTATCTGTCTCCTTGATTGCATGGTAAATCTTCAGGGGTGGGAAGGAACGGGGTTAGAAGAACCTGTACCTGATGTTGCTTGTAGTTTTCTCCTGCGAGCCTATTCCCAGGACTTGAGTCACACTTTTAAGATGTTTTCTGAAGGAACAGATTTGTCATGATTTTTGAAGAATGGTAAGTTCATCCCTGGATTTCTCTTTAAGGTTTTCTTTTTTTTCTCCTGTTACAATAAAGTTGCATTTTAACTTGCTTTTGTTTTTTTAAGGCTTACTAATTACCATAGTGGATGCTGCTAAGAAACTATGAGCTCTTTTGGTCAAGACATCATCCTACAAAGAAGACTGGATGTGGCTGGACAGTTATGAAAACTTCTCAATGCTGAAGAATCATTTCTACAGGCAGCAGTGAGGAGGCCACCCCTCCACAGGTTCTCTGCAGCAGAAGTGGTTGATGCCTAGAAGTCCCACAGAATGAGGCCAATCACATTTTAACAACAGGCTCTCTGAAGACAAATAAAACGAGAAAGCCCTGATGTGTCTTGGAGGATGTGCTCCCATTATGGTCGATTCCAAGCTACTGGAAGTCAAGCAGCTCCCAACTTTCCTGAAAACTTACCAGCTGTTATGAGTCAGTCCTGGACAGCTTCAGGATACCACTGATTCCATGCTATCAACATGTGGCCACATGGTTATCTCATTCCTGTCAAGCGACCATTTTGAAGCAAAGGTATTTAGAATTGTTGTTTGGAATTTAAGCTCTGAAAAATTAAAGGGCACACATAAAATCTGGGGGCTATGAATAGATATGCTCTAACTATGAAATAAGATTGTTAGCAGCACCCTGTAACCCCCTCTTCTTTATTGAATTTGGCCCCTTTTTTTGGCCTTAATAAATCTGGGCACCTGCTGCCAAAATCAATAGAAATCTGGTAAGAGTAACATTTCACCATGGAAAGTAAGTATGTCTGGGGAAGGTGAGTGGACAGTCCTTTTGGGATGTTCAAAGTGATTCTACTTACTAAATTCTCGAAAGAAAATTTAGTGAAACTGTCATAGATTTTATCAACTTCCAGGTCATATCAGTTTGTCTTCTAAAATACCGGAACTAAGGTGTAACAGTGTTGGGAGGCAAATTAAGTTTACTTGTGATGATTTTGAAATGAAATACTGATAGACTTTGTAAATTATTTCTATTGCATGTGGCAGAAAAGGAGAATGAGGATGCTGCTGGATTTGATTTTAGCTCTTTTCAAATGATTGCTAGGTAGGTGCTAGGTGCTCTTCCACATGCAATTTCATGTATAAAATGGGGTAGTGACAATAGACAATGGTGGGATTTCAAGCACCCCATACCTTAAAAGTCTGGGAGACAATTTATCGTAAGTGTGACTTTTCAGTTAACCACACATAACCCTGCATTTGCGGCCAATTCCTCTACCCTGTCTGGCAAAAGGTGGGTCTTCACTTTAGGACTCAACACATCACCCTCTTCTCAACCAACCTCTAACAATGAATTGATAACCCTCATCTACTCTGACCAAAATAAAAAGTGCCATGTCACATCTGTAAGCTAGATAAGGGAGGGGAGAGAAGTCGCGATCTGAGCAAAGTTTTCCTTCAGTGTGTCAGGGAGTTGAGGCCAGTGTGTACTAGCTGAGTCAAGTCCAAAGGCACAGACTGTTAGAAATATGTCACATGCACTTCTCAGTTCAGAGGAGTTTCTAGATTCCTGACTTACACAGACTGTGCTGTGCACAGGCTGTGAGGGCGAATCTTATTTGATCATGTTAATTCTATGGTCTCTAAAAAGGAGCAGGAACGCTGCTTAATGGTGCATGGCAGTTCAGCCTGTTCGCAGTTCAGGACATGAAGAGGGTGTGGGAGGTGAGGGAAGAAGGAAGATAGGGGCAGAAAGATGCAGAGTGTGTGATATGGAGACAAAAGCCCTCAGACCCAGAATCAGAAATGCTGGGGTTTCCTGTTAGCTCTGCCACTAATTTCTGGTGACTTGCCCAAGTCTCTTTTTCCCTAACTTCCATTTTTATCATCTGAACAATGAAGGTGGTGAACGAATGGTTTCTAAAAGCCTTTCTAGGCCTAAGGTTCAATTTCTTTAGCCTCCCTGACAAGGACCCTTACTCTATTAACCTTAAGGAAAGTGACAGCTTCTCATGACCTTGTATAAGCTCTATGGTCTAGTTCGGGTTATAAAGTGAGTTCCACATATACACTGTGTTTTGATCATGACAATAGCTTTCTGATAGGTGGACTGGGCATGTTCATCCTCAGCTGACACATGAAAAAATTGAGGCTCAAAGGCTAACACTTAATGACCACTTACTCTTTGTCAGTGTTTGAAGCATGTAACGTAAACCACCTCTCTTAATCCTCTCAACGACACTAGAAAAATTTTATGGTAGGTAATACAATTACCATATTTTGCTGAGTATAATGTACAGTCACATTTTTTGGTATGTAATCATTATACTCATGTATGATGTGCAACCTTATTGTTCCCTCAAAATGTTGGCCAAAAAAGAATGCATTATACATGGCAAAACATTGGGTATTCACATTTTACAGATGAAACTACTGAGTGACAAAGAGCTGCAATGACCTGCCCATGGTCTCCTAAGCAGCAAGTGCCAGTCTGGTTTCAGAGCCTTGCACCGGACAATGATGTCATGTAGTGACTCCCTTATCAGAACACAGAGAGGAATTTGCTTTGGGGAACAGGAGATAAGGACAAGAAAAGAAATTCCCAGAATTAAAGAAGCTGTGGGTGGGTTACAAACCTGCTTTGGGCAGGGAAACTCTTTGGGAAAATGTGAATACAGTGTGTTAAGGATAAGAAAAGAAACTCCCAGAATTAAAGAAGTTGTGGGTGGGCTATAAACCTGCTTTGGGCAGGGAAACTCTTTGGGAAAATGTGAATACAGTGTGTCCTTGTTGTCTCCTAGCATTTCCATCCCTAGCACTGATCAAGACTCATTCCATAAGTCCTACTCTTCAAAACTCAAGGGGGTGGTAAAGCAATGTCTACAAAAGGGGTTCTCATCTCCATCAGCTAGGTAAAAACCTTTAAACAGCCTCAGCTCCTAGAATTAGATTCAATTGGTAAAATTAAGATTCAACTTGTAAGCTTTCCAAGAGATTCTAATGCGCACTCAGGGTCCAGAACAAATGTCTCTCTCAGTCTTGGCTGCACACCAAAAGCTGTGGGACCTTTACACAATGTACTATTACTCAACCATAAAAAAGAAGGAAATCTCATCTTTTGTTGAAAGCACAGATGAACCTGAAGAGTATTATGCTAAGTGAAATAAGCCACTGACAGAAAGACACATACCGTATCATTCCACTTATATGAGGAACCTAATGAACAATATAAGCAAAGCAGAAATAACCACGTAGATACAGAGAAAAGACTGACAACTGTCAGAAGAGGCATGCAGGGGCTGGGTGAAATAGATGAAGAGATTAAGCAAAGAAAAGAAACCTCATGGACACAGACAACAGTATGGTGATGACCAGAGGGAAAGGGGGTGAGGGCAGGTAGAAAAGGGTAAAGGGGGGATGTTGATGGAAGGCTACACTTTGGGTGGGTGGTGAACACATCATACAATATACAGATGTATTATAGAATTATACACTTGAAAGCTATATAATCTTACTAACCAATGTCACCCCAGAAACATTGTTCATAGGACAATGACACCTCAGTCCCCTTCAAAGCAGGCACCTTGAGACCTCACATGTTCTCCCAATTGCCATCAGATGACCCACTGTCTTTTCCTGGATCTCACTGATGGTCTGAAATCTCTTCCCTTTCAAAGGTTTCAAGGTGATTTTAGTTTTGGGAAAAGCCAGAAGTCACAGGGCACCAAATCTGTACTGTAGAGGGGCTGAGTCACCTGGGTGGTTTGATGTTTCACCAAAAAACTCTGCAAGAGGCAGTGATGCACACGCGAGCACCTTCTCGTGATAAAGCTGCCAGTACCAGTTGCCGATAGCTGCAGCCTTATGAACCATCTGAATAGTTTCCATGGAGGAATGTTCAAGCTTAACACAAAATTGGATGCAGATTTGTTGGTCTACTTGCTCAGTTATGTTGAATACGATGGCCACACAGTGCACATGCTCACTCAAAGGCATCTACCACCCCCACTGACTAGTACAGTGAAGTTGTCATTATTTATGATGAGCATTCCAGTCCACTCTCTTTGCTGCGGTTACATTGATGTCATGCAAACCATTCTCATTATATTAACAATGGTTGGGCATTTTCCAAACGGACCTCATGTGTGTGTGTATGTGTGTGTGTGTGTGTTTGTGTAATACACAGAGCTTTTAGAAGTTACCAAAGTGTCCAACCTCCAGAAATTCAGAGATAATTGTTCTGGGGTGTCACCTTGACTTTGGGGATTTTTTAAAAGCTCCCCAGTGATATTAATGTAGAGCCAGGGTCAAAACTTATGGACCTGGAGTCAGAAGGCCTGAGATCTACTACTGACTCCATCACTTACTAGCTTGGGCTAGTTACTTACTCTCCCTGTCATAGTTTTTCATCTTAAAAGTAGAGAAAATAGCACTATTACCATGTGGGTTTATTCTGAGAATTAAATTAGATAAGCCTTGTAATGAACGGGCCAGTATCTGGCATGTAATGAGTGCTTAAAAAGTTATAATAAGCTACTATGCAGGACAGAAAGTATTTGATAAATTAAACCCTACTAAGGCAATTGTTCTCAAACTAGAGCATGCATCAGAACCACCTGTAGACTTGTTAAAACACAAGACTGCCTCTTCCACCCATTCTTTAGGTCTGAGATGGGACCAATAATTTGCATTTCTAACAAATTTCCAGGAGATGTGGATGCTGCTGGTTTGAGCATTACACTTTGAGAACCACTGTATGAACTCTGGCAGTTTACGGTTCCCCTCCAAAAGACTACTGATGTTTTCATGCTCGGTGCTGTCACTCTCCCATCACCTCATTCATTTAATCTCTACAGCACTTAATGTTTGATCGAATGTAAAGAAGAAATGATCAAAAGTCCATATAGAAAGGCCTTGTTAATTATTACGTTACTTCAACACCCTAATCTCTTTATGGAAATGACATAAAATCACTGTGCAGTAACACAGTGTTCCAAACTTTTTCATCCAAATAATTTCATGACATTTTTATAAAGCAAAAGCTAAACATGTCAATTCTGGCATGGTCAAGTTTAAGAACCTTATTCTATGAGCTGAGGCTTATTTCAACAGTACATTTTATGACCTTTCATTTGGAACATGGGACCCACTTTTGTTATAATGATCACGTGACATATGAAATGAAGACTTCTTCCCCTTCCTTTTCTGACATTGAGAACAAACATAAAACAGAAGAAATAACTTATTTTACTAGGCATAAATTTTCCTTTAATGTTCTATTGGATTTTTCTAAGTGAAGGTGGAAAGGCTTTTAGCTATCTGGCAGTCAAACTCATGAGTTGTTGCTTAATATATACTTACTAAGTACCACAGGCACATCAGTTGTTTCCTTGTAGTAAGGCATTTTCAAAAACTTTGTACCTGCCACTATAGTAGGGAAGTAGTATATTTACAAGAATATAAAGAATTGGCTGCACAGATTTTATTTTTGCAATTTCCATCTAATGATTTTTACCAGTTTATCTTTTTGCTTCGAATATTTTTCAGTGTGGAAATGAAAAGCTTGAGTATGTATGCCACTTTGTAACAAATTAATTCCATTTGTTAACTTATGAAAACAGCTATGATTTCCAAATTGGAGCTGTAAGTTTTCTTATAGCTCAGATGGCTCAGGAAAAATGAAGCAATCCTCGTCTAGAAGCACTTTGCTAAACATCTGCTTGTCTCGAGATGAACCACCCCTAGTCAAGAATTGATTAGGCCCTGGCTGGTGTATCTTGGTGGATTGAGCACCAGACTGGGGAAGCAGTCCCCGATTCATTTCCCAGTCAAGGCACATACCTGGGTTGAGGGCCAGGTCGCCAGCAGGGGGCGCTCGAGACAGAACCACACATTGATGTTTTCCTTTCTCCCTCCCTTTCCCTCTCTCTAAAAATAAATAAATAAAATCTTTAAAAAAGATAATTGATTAGTATTTTTCACCATCTGTCTCAGCAATAAAATCAGATTTATATAAAGGAGATAAAATGTGGATGAGGTATAACAAGACTTATCTTGAAATTCCAGCTAGGATCTAGGTATAGAATAGTGTTGTGACAACTGGATTTGAAGTGAGACATATCTGTAACAAAATCCTAGCTCTGATTTTTAGTAACTGTCTAAATCTTGGCAATTTACTCACACAATCATCTGCTTCCTCTTCTCTAAAAATTGGGTTAACAATAATCCACCAACTCACAAGAATCTTTTGAAGTTTAAACAAACCATAGTATATCAAAGTACCCAGAACCACTCCTAACACATACCTACGTGTTAAACAAATATATTTCATCTATCTGGTCTCCTCTTCTGTAAAACAGGTGGTGGGGTGAAGTAGATGTTCCTCAGGTCTCCTGAGACACAAGATTCTAAGATCCACACACCTTAAAAAGGGATTTGAAATTCTTTGGGGGGACTGGTAGAAAACAGAGAATGGAGGGAATGTACCCATACTACAGCGACTCACTTCAATTTACAAATCCAATATACAGCAGATCCTCAAATAATGTCATTTTGTTCAACACCATTTCATTATATTGGGTTGACCAAAAAGTCCCTATGTTTTTTTTTTCATAAAATAACTTTTTATTTTCACTGATAACTTTATTGATTTGGATATTTTGAGTATGTTGTCTCTCTCCTGCTACAGGCTTCTAGTGGGTAGAGGCCAGGGTGCTGCTAAATGTCTTCCAATGCATAAGACAGCCCCCACAGCCAAGAATTATTTGGCCAAAATGTCAATAGTACCAAATAAACCTCACAAACCACTTTTGACACATTCCATCAGTCACAGCACCTTCTCCATACACTGCACAAATCTTTTTTTTTTTTGCATTTCAGTTGTATATTTATCTCTCTTGATATAATAAAGCATAATAAGTTGAAAGTGTTGCATATATTCTTCCATCTTCAATATTAAAATGGCTACACAAAATTCACCCATTCTGGTGTTTTTCAAATGCATGCTGATATGACAGCTGTCACAATAAAATCTAATGAAATTGTTTTGAATAAAGTTAAAGACAACTAAGCACTACTAGAGCCATCATACAGAAAAAACAAAACAAACTTTTTTGGCCAACCCAATTATATTGATGAAATACCATAAGAACTTAACTCCTGTTTATATCAATAAGCTTTACCAGCGATTTTAGAACTTTCATCTCATAGAACATATAATGTAATTACTAAAATTCTGCAGCACACCAAAAAATGTATTTTTGCCAATCTCACAAAAATAGGTATACTTTTGATTCGTTCAACACTGGCCAGCTATTGTTTGTTGGCTGTTGTCATCTTACTAGACTAGCTAAGGGAAATGAGGTCAGTGTCCCTGACTAAAGTCAGGTATTTCACGTCTTAAAAATTCTTGAGGCACACTGGTTGAAAATCTCTGGTACATAGTAAAATAGGTTTTGTCATATGTCATTTCGCTTAAGACCTCAGAAAATATCGATGACTGTAAATGACAACCTATTATATTTTGAAAAGATGTGTAAAAAGGGAATCAAGATCCAGAATGCTGTAAGAGAATTATCCAACTTACAAGTTAGTATCAGAGCTAGGCTTAGCTACCCAGATCAATCACTGTAGATTGGATCCAGGGCTTTTTTTTTTTGCCTCTATCATTTACACTAGAGCCAACACTAATGTAAGTTGTTTTTCACTATTTGTTTACCTACTTCTTGAAGTTGTTTATCTATTAACTTCAGTAAATCTATACAAAATTAGGCTAAGTTTGTCTCTGGCAGCCTATCCATCATTATATTCTTATTTTCTTAAGCGATATAGTACCCATAGATTCTCCTCAGATAGTCTGTCCAGAGGTTCCATTCCCATAACTTTGTAAACTATAAAGCAAAGTAATCTCTTAAAATTTACCTGTTGTATCTCCTATTCCTATTTCCTCTCTGTAGCAATGACTGGTAGTAAATTAACAAGGTAAGTAGTTCAACCTACAATGCTTACGCAAATTGGCTCACAGGAAGGTAAAACATTTTAGGCATCAAGGTATAGGATCGGGGATATCATCTTTGTCAGGGGCATTTTTTAAGACCTCTTTAAATGACAGCCACATTGTCTACAGGGTAAAAGTGCAGTGAAATGATTCTGAGCATTTGATCTTATATATTCTACCCAATGGTATAGTCAGATACTTAATTAGATTGATAAGGAACTAAAACTAAAGGTAAATGAAAGGTGCTATGGTGTCCACCTTTCAAGACAGTATAATCTGGCATGTGTTACTTTCCAATTATCCAATCAATTATCAACCTAGAAATGCAATTTATACTAACAAGGTAAGAGTTCACAGGCTGTGGAGCTCCTGGCCTAAGAAAAAATTGCAAAAAATAAGTTTTTATTATATTTATGAGATAATACATAAATCCAAAGGTAAAGCATGGTGTCTATCAAAGAGCAATATTTTTTAAAAACAAATCTGATATGGCTGTTAAACAAAACTGTGAATAGTTATTTTTAGATGAGAACCATGTATATTTCTAATTTTAAGGAAGCCATATTCACAATTAACACTTTTTATTGAATTTGAGAGAAGTTCCCACCAATGGAAAATAAGATTAATGTTTCATTGGTATTTTAGTCAGTAATAATTTCTTCTATGCTTCCCCAGGATGTTCCAACATGAACAAATTTACCCTTTAAGTAAAAAGGACAAAGCATCAAATATAACCAAAATGGAGTATTACCACACTGAGGTCATACCATATACTCAAGTACCAAGAAAGTTAAGTTGGTTTAACTGAAACTTAGCAAAAGAGTAAGTTCTCATTTCATTAACCAGTGAAAATAATCTTCATTTATGCACCCTCTCCTTTACCATAGGAAACATACATGAATGGGAAATACTTAGCAAAAAAGTCTCCATAATTGCACTTTGAATGCCTTCATGATTTAACAATGGTTAAGATTTTCTAAACAGATCTGCTTGTCAATAGAACTAAATGAGATGCATTTTAAATAACTTGGAAAAAAAGAACTAAGTGAAATATTAAAATTCCTTCATGGATCAATCATGCAGTAAGTAATGAAAAACACCCTACCTACTTAATGTAGGTTATTAGTGTACTGGCTAAAATATAACTTGGTCGCTTTTCCACATTTGAGACAGCTACAGCAGGAAACTGCAGGCATTCGTTCGTATTAGGCGGGTAAAACAGAGATATTTCTGGGAAGATGGAAAGTAGTACACTTGGCCATCAAATGCTTTTCCCCAAGGATCCTGGCCTTCCACAGTCTGGCCTGACCTTGCAGACTCTAGTCTCTTTTGGACTGTAGAACCTCTCTGCGCCGCCTCCCCTGTGTTGCACACCAACTTCCATTGGTCTGGAAGCAATTCCCATGGCTAGGCAAAACATTTTATCCTAACATTTATTTTGACTTCATTTCTTCCAGTTATTAAAACAGGTTTTGTTTGACATAAAGGGACAAACATGTTTAACCAAGGCTCATGGTAGTTATAACTTGAGTTACCTAAGTTTTGTTTTCTTTGTTATGTTTTGTTGGCTGCTTTAAAAATGTAGGCTAAGACTCTCAGAAAACAATCAACAAGCTTATGGAAAATGTAAATGATATTAAGACCATGTAAATTAACCTTTTGAAATACAGTGTACTAAGAGTAGAGTAGAAATAGAAGAATCATTTAAAATGTGTTTCAATTTTATTTGACAGTATGAAATGTTAAATTTCACCAAGTCTGAGCAACAGGGATAGTTAGCAAAGAAAAAATTTTAAAACTGAGCAAACCATGATTTTTTTTTCATTTAATGCTGTAGAGCTTTTCTAGTTACATTGAAAAATTATCAGTGAAATTTTCTTTTTATTTCAGGAATTTAAATAAGAGTCATTAAATTACTGGGTAAAAATTCCAATGATGATCACCTAAATTTAAAAGTTGATGAATCCAAAATAAAAGTTAATGGCTCTGTGCTTGAACAGCAAAAACACACACAAAACATAAAACACAAACAATAACATTGTCCATTGTATGACACTAAATGAGGTGTTTTGGGCTATGTAAGCATGTTAAGTAAACATGCTTTCCCTGCTTTAACTTTTATACATCACATGTGAGTGCAGACTTAAAACAACTTTGAATTAAAGAGAAACCAAAACCTTTCATCTATAATTTCTTCTGTAGTACTTGGTTGCTAGATTTTTGATGCAATTCTTGAGGAAGATGCATGTACAACAAACTAATACCAGCTTGGTTCAACATAATATACAAACTCTAAAATCTGTAAAGGTGGGAACTCTCTGAAATTTCTTAAAGTACTGGAAAGTGCAGCATGGCAAAAGAAAGCATTCTATATAAATAGTGTTCAAGCATTCTGTAACATATAGTGTTCACAATGTTAACTGGGGTGCAATTTATCTACATACACACATGAAACAGAAGCAGGTGAAGTAAACAAAAGCACCAGTTCTTTAAATTATACTTGATCACGCAGCCGAGCAAGTCTCTGTGAGAGTTCATCCTGAAGAAATAAAACTTTAAAAGTCAGAAGGCTGTGACATATATAAAGCACTAATATTTTAAATAGCTCACATTTTAAATAAGATTACATTAGTCTAAAAATTTCACACAAAAACCAACACTAAGAATTTACTTTTTAAACATTTCAGAATAAATGGAGAACTAAATAAAGCAAAAGCTATGAAAGGGGGCAAATTCAATCTCTCAATGACATGTGCATGCAACACAGACTGAAAGTGAAGGGATGGAAACAAATATTCCAAGCAAATGCACAGGGGAAAAAAAGCCAGGATAGTAATACTCATGTCAGACAAAACAGACTTCAAAACAAGGGCCATAAAAAGAGACCCAGAAGGTCACTTCATAATACTCAAGGGAAGACTCCAACAAGAAGACATAAAAATTGTAAATATATATGCACCCAATGTAGGAGCACCCAAATACATAAAGAAAATCTTGGAGGAATTCAGGAAACATGTAGACAGCAACACACTAATACTAGGGGATTTTAACACCCCACTGTCAAGAACTGGAAGATCTTCCAAACAAAATATCAACAAATATTGTGACATTGAACAATGCCCTAGATCAAATGGACTTAACCGATATATATAGAGCCTTTCATTCCAAAGAAGCAAAATACACATTCTTTTCAAATGCCCAGGGAACATTTTCAAACATAGATCACATAATAGGACACAAAACAAGCCTCAACAAATTCAAGAAAATTGAAATCATATCAACCATTTTTTTCTGACCACAAGGGTCTGAAACTAGAAACGAACCCCAAGGGAAAAAAACCCAAAACACTCAAAATCATGGAAATTGAATAGCATGCTATTAAACAATGAATGGGTCAGGAATGAAATTGGGGAAGAAATCAAAAAGTTTCTGGAAACAAATGAAAATGAACTCACAACAAACCCAAAACTTATGGGACACAGCAAAGGCAGTCCTGAGAGGGAAGTACACAGCAATACAGGCCTACCTAAAAAAGATAGAAACATTTCAAACAAACAACCTAACCCTACACCTACAAGAACTTGAGGAACAACAACAAAGACAGCCCACAGCTAGTAGAAGGAAGGAAATAACCAAGATCAGAGCAGAATTAAATGACATAGAGACTAAAAGCTAAACTAAGCTAAGCAATAAACTGACATAGAGATGAAAATGACATAGAGATGAAAAGCTAAACAATAAACTAAGGATCAATGAATCCAGGAGCTGATTTTTTGAAAAGATAAAACAAAATCGACAAGCCTTTAAGCAGGCTCATCAAGAAAAAAAGAGAGAGGACACAAATAAACACAATCAGAAATGAAAGGGGAGAGATTACAACTGACACCACAGAAATACAAAGGATTGTAAGAAATTACTATGAAGAACTGTATGCCAAGAAATTTGAAAACCTAGGTGAAATGGACAAATTTCTAGAAAAATATAATCTTCCAAAACTAAATGAAGAAGCAGAAAGCCTGAACAGACCAATAACAGCAGCTGAAATTGAAGCAGTGATAAAAAAAACTCCTGACACACAAAAGCCCTGGACCAGATGGGTTCACAGGAGAATTCTACAGAGCATTTAAGCAAGAACTAACCCCTATCCTTCACAGACTATTCCAAAAAAATCCAAAGTGATGGAAGACTCACAAACTCCTTCTATGAAGCCAGCATCATCCTAATCCCAAAACCAGATAAAGACACAACAAAGAAAGAAAACTTCAGGCCAATATCACTGATGAACATAGATGATAAAATCCTCAACAAAATATTGGCAAACCGCATCCAGCAATACATTAAAAAGATCATACGCCATGACCAAGTGGGATTCATCCCAGGGATGCAAGGATGGTTCAACATTCGCAAATCAGTAAATGTAATACATCACATAAACAAAAGCAAAGACAAAAATCGCATAATCATATCAATAGATGTGGAAAAAGCATTGGACAAGGTACAGCACCCATTTATGATAAAAACACTCAGCAAAGTGGGAATTAAGGGAGCATTCCTCAACATAATAAAGGCCATATATGAGAAACCTACAGCCAACATCATACTCAATGGACAAAAACTAAAAGCTTTTCCACTAAGATTAGGAACAAGACAAGGTTGTCCACTTTCACCACTTCTATTCAACAGAGGATTGGAAGTCCTAACCACAGCAATCAGAAAGGAAAAGGAAATAAAAGACATCCAAATTGGAAAAGAGGAAACGAAACTGTCATTGTCTGCAGATGACAGGATAGTTTACATAGAAAATCCTATAGACTCCACCAAAAAACTACTTGACCTAATAAGTGAATTTGACAAAACAGTGGGATACAAAGTCAACATTCAGAAATCAAAGGCATTTTTGTATACCAACAATGAAATATCAGAAACAGAAATCAGGGAAAAATCCCATTTGGTATAGCAACAAGAAAAATAAAATTCCTAGCAATAAACCTAACAACGAGGTAAAAGACCTGTATTCAGAAAAATGTACAACACTGAAGAAAGAAATTAAGAAAGACACACACAAATGGAAACATATACCATGTTCATGGATTGAAAGAATTAACATCATCAAAATAGCCATACTACCCAAAGCAATTATAGATTCATTGCAATGCCTATTAAAGTATCAATGACATATTTCACAGATGGAGAACAAACATTTCAAAAACTTATACAGAACCATAAATGACCCCAAATAGCAGCAGCAATTTTGAGAAAAAAGAACAAAGTAGGAGGGATCACAATACCTGATACCAAACTGTATTACAAGACAACTGTCATCAAAACAGCCTGGTACTGGCCTAAGAACAGACACATAGATCAATGGAGCAGAACAGAAAGCCCAGAAATAAGCCTAAGTCTCTGTGGTCAATTAATATTTGACAAACGGGAAGGCAGCATAAAATGAGCAAAAATAGCCTCTTCAACAAATGGTGTTGGGAGAGCTGGGCGGCAACATGCAAAAAAATGAAACTGGATCAACCACTTACACCATACACAAAAATAAATTCAAGGTGGATAAAAGATTTAAATATAAGCCATAACACCATTAAAGTCCTTCAGGAGAACATAGGCAAGAAAATCTCAGATATTCCATGCAGCAATTATTTTCACTGATATGTCCCCTAGAGCAAGGGACATAAAGGAAAGAATAAACAAATGGGATCTCATCAAAATAAAAAGCTTCTGAATGGCTACAGAAAACAGCATTAAAATGAAAAGAGAACCAACTATACGGAAAACATATTGCCAATGATACCTCAGACAACGATTTGATCTCCAAAATATATAAAGAACTCACATAACTCCACTCTAAGAAGACAAGCAACCCAATTAAAAAATAGGCAAAGGACTTGAACAGA